>PVLA01005028.1:0-158179 GCA_004027455.1 Hydrochoerus hydrochaeris | reverse complement strand
GAAAAATCTCATCTTTGTCATAAAATATATATATGTACACACACACATACCACTTTTGGGCTTCCCAACCTAAAATGTCATGAAAACTGCTCCTTTTCTAAGAGCCCCACCTCTTATCTATCAGAAAGACCTGAGGGTCACCTTAAACCAGTGGTGGCAAATCTATGCCACATATGCCGCTGCAGGCTGTTTATACCACTGAAATCTCTAAAAGGTTTGCATTTCTACAAGATCTTTTTCTCTTTTATTCCCAAATATTCAGTGGCTCTCCAAATTATGTAAACTGCATTATTATATTGTCACTGTAGTGTAGGCCATATGTACTTTTCCAAGCTTTCACCAATACCTTAGTTCAACTGGCTTTGCTATCTGTCTCATTTTCCTCCAGTTCAATGGTCAGATGACTACCAATACATTTTCCTGAAAATCCAGATCAGATCAGATGACTTAACTCCCTTGTTTAAAATCCTTCAATGGAATGCCACTGGCTACAAGATTAAGTCCAAAATCCTCACAATGCCATAAGGATTCTGTAGCATTCATGATGTGGCCTTTGCCACCTCAAAAGCTGCATCCCATGCTCTGATTCATCAGCTCTTCCTTGCTTATCTTGCAGACTTTTCTTTAGTTTAATACTTCTTCATCTCCTTCATCAAATTTAATAAATGCCTGAATTTATTTGTGGGTTTCAATTCACAGAGTTTAAAACTGAATTTTCCAAATCTCCTCCACCCAAAATACCACTACTATCTACCTAGGTCCTTCATGTTTTGTTTTCCATAGCTTTGCAGCGATCTCACTGCAGCCTTATTCTACAGCCTGACCTTAAACTCTCCCTAAAAGTACTAAATGGTGCCATCTATAGCATTAACCAAAAGAATTTTTGGGATCACGTTTATCTATAAAGACTTCTTTCCCTTTGGAATGAGATGGCAGGAAAAATCTTTTTTGATATCTGATAACGTAATTTTTATGTTCCACTCAGCATTATGGCATCTTACAATTTCAATAGTTACACTTATGTATGAAATTCCCTGTATCATTTGGCAATATAATCTGCAGACAATTAACTACATTTAATACCAAATACAAAAACTGAATTTAGCTGTTCAATAATGATACTTTAATAATTTTAACTGTTAGAAAATAATTTTAACTGTTAGAATTGTTGGACATATGATCATACACACACAGAGTGCAATCACCAGATATATAATCTATATTTAGATTATAGTTAATCTAAAAAAGTTAAAATTTTTTATTATTCAAATATAAAACTAGTGATATAATTATCAAAACAACTATATTACGTCACTCACCATCCCCAGCAGGAAGTCCTCTCTCCTTTTTCTCATCACATTTGTTGCATTCACTGAAGTAAAGCAGCAGGAACATATCCAAGAGTACCCAAATCAAGGAGGTGGCTAGGACCACCTTGCAATATGCAAATTTTCTCATGGCACTTAGTCAAATGAAAAATTTTAAAATATATATATATATATAAATATACAAAGATCATGAAAATTATCCCAATCCAGCTTCATCAGAAATCACGTTCATACCCTATAAAGAGAAAAGGGAAGAAATGAACAACTTAAAAATTCAGAACCTAGAAAATGAATTATATGGTTAATTTAATATTATGAACATTAAGAAATATGACTTAATTTGATTAGTATAACATTTCATGATTGTACATATAACTCTTACAAAACAATATCCAAGGAAATGGGCAAAGAATGTAAACAAGCACTTTGCAGAAAGGATACATAAATAGCCAATAAATGTGTAGAAATGTGCTCAATTCCCTGTAACTAGACACATAAAGTAACAGTTAACGGTTGTTTCACACCCATCAAACATATTAGCCTTAACTCTATTCAAATACTTTATTAAATTTTAAGGCAAAAACCAAACTACTAGTTGTCATAGGAGTTTAAACGACCAATGATCCCAGCCTAGTTCAAAGAGTTCTCCCTGTAACCTGACTGCAGCAGTTTATAAGACTAAATCTTGCCTCACTTTGTCAGTGAAACCCATCCTAAAAACTCCACAGTGACTATCACCCAGGAAACATGGAAGACAATATCATAAGACCTGAGACCTAATCTCACTTTTGTTCATTTTTAGTTTCTATCTTCGACTTGCCTTCTCCCCTTATTCTGTTATACCATAAGAAAATGACTGACAGACATCACCAAATCTGGAAAGTCATTTGGAAATACTTTGACTAGACATGTTTCTGGCACACAAGAAGTTCACCTTGGGGAGTTCTGGAGTAGTCATAAAGACTGCAGAGAGGTAGAGAATTATGCCCCTGCATAGCTGACTCAGAATCAAAGGCCTTTGTCCTGCTGATCGGGAGAAAGACAAGCCATGTGCACTCCAAGGAGGTAGTAAACACATGGGTCACATACTGAAAGCCATGTAAGCATATGTTCAGAAGGACTAGGTTGATAGTAGCAGCTTTTCCTAGGGGCAAATTTATGTAACATGTTCCATGACAGTCCTAGAGAACTATTTACCTAAACAATTTGGGACAGGCAAGTAGGTTTATCTATGAAAGACATAATGGTAATTCTTCACAAGATTGCTAGGTAGATATCTGAAATAAATACTAACTGATACTTGTAAAGTCCATCAACAGACAAATGAATAAAGAAAATGCAGTATTTATGAATAATGGAGTACACTCTGCTACTGAAATGGGTAAACTTGAGTCATCTATAGGAAAATGGATGTACCTTGAGACTATAACATTAAGTGAAACAAATCAGACACACACGCTTAAACAGGTTTCTCTTACATGAGAAAATCAAATATAAATAAAGAGCAAAATAAAAGATAATAGCAAGTAGGGAGACTGATTTTTTTCAAACGAGAAGGGAATAAAGAGATGGGAGGGGGAGGGAACGAGGGAAAAGGGATGAAAGAAAATTGAGATGCGCTATGTACCAACTCCCCACAAGCAATGCAATCACTGTGCAATGCAAACATGTACTAATAAAAATTAAAATAGTAAAAAAAATTATTATTCTCTGGGAACTTCGATCTCTTGTCTATCCTCCTATCTGGTCACATTCTCTGACTACAAGGTGAGACCAAGGATGCTACTGCTACCATCATATTCTTGCCTCAGAATCATGCTTCTTTAATGTGATGACTGATACTGTGTCACACGCGGTATGTGGCTACTGATAGCTATACTAACAGTGAAAGAATTATTGGGCACAATGTCACAAAACAATAGTTTTCATAATAGAAACTAATAAATTTATATGTTCGACTATTTCACATAAAACCTACCTCTTCTGGTTACTGGCAAGGAATCTGAATACTGATGCAATGGACTTCAAATGTGATTTTATAGTTTCTAAAATGTAATTTTTTAACTAATGTGTAATAGGCCTAAATACGCATGACAAATCTGCCTTTTCCACTCCCTCAGGAGAAAGGAATGGCATGTCAGCACGACTCATACACAAATCTTTACTGCAGTTTAATCATAATCATCAAAATCTGGAAACAATCCAAACATCCATCACTTGGTGAATGGGTAAGCAAATTATGGGACAGGTTCAGCATCTCTTATCTAAAATGCTTGGGATCAGAACTGTCTGACAGATCTCAACTTTTCAGGTTTTTTAATAATTTCCATGGACTTTACAGGTGTAGCTAATCTGAAGTATGAAATGCTTCAAAATCTGAAATGTTCTGAGTGTCACACTGGCACTCAAGTTTCAAATTTCAGAGCTTTTTGGATTTCACATTAGGTGCTTAACTTGTACATTTTGTATAAAAACAGTGTTCAGAAATCCATCAATAAATGATTACTCTCCTCAAGTATTACCCCTAGTTTAAAGGTTAGGGAAACAAGCTTATTATGTAGGGTGCTGATGGTATGGATTGCTATGAAGTTTACTGGTTTAAATATTTCCACCCAGGATAAACACTGTCTGATATTTTGATTACTATACCAATTCTTGAGGTAATAAACCAAACTGACTTCTTAAAATATCTTGAAAGTTTATGATTTTTCCAACTTATAAAGTAAGACATGCTCAAATACAATGAACCTGACAAATACAGAAAAGGATAAACTTACATCCTAGTTAAACTCTATTATTCCTTTCAGTCTTCAAGAATAGATTTATCATGTTTTAAAGCAAGTCTGTATTATCTTATTTTGACTGAAATGCTACAATGTCTTAAATAACCTTATTATGGGGTGGGATGGGTATGACTATAAAGTGGCAGCATGCATGGTCATGGTGGTTTGTGTGTGTGTTTGCTTTCTGTTTTTTCTTGTTTTTCTTGAGACAAGGTCTCGCTGTGTAATACAGATTGGCCTTAAACTAACTATGTAGCCTAGGTTGGTCTTGAACTCACAGCAATCCTCCTGCCTTGACCTCGCAAGTGATGGTATTACAACCATGCACCACCACATCCGACTGAAAATTTTTTTTAATAATATGTTTGGGAGACATTTTAAACCCTCTTCCTACAACAAACATGGAGCAGTACATCTTAGGCAACATAACATTTTACTGCTCAATTTTCTCACTTAATATCTGCAAAGGAGGTATTTAAAAAGGCCGCATATATTTTTTTTAAAGACTAGACATAAAACAGATTATGAACCAAGGAAGTTTTCTGGCTCATGACAGGGCCTTGTCCCCCTCCCCTTTCCTCCTTCCATAGTTTCTTCTGGTAACAAATCCAGTCCCATTTTAGCCATAGGTTAGTCAAATGACCTAACCAGGCCAATCACAGGACCTGACTCTTTGGTCTCTTAAATCACAGACCTGGGAGACTATCAGTCATACTGCCCGTCACATGGAAAAGGCCCACCTATAGTCGAAGAATTGAGACTAAGCAGAAGCATGCAAAATGAGACGCAAAGGGCCATAATGGTGATCAAGTCCTGGACTCTCAACTTTGTGATCACTTAAGATATTTTTTTTGTCTTTTTGAGACAGGGTCTTGCTATGCAGTTCAGGCTGGCCTTGAGCTCACTTTGTAGCCCAGGCTGGTCTCAAACTCACAACAACGATCCTCCTGCCTCAGCCTCCTGAGTGTTGGGATTACAGGCATGAGCTACCACGCCCAGCTGATCACTTAAGAATTATATCAATCCTCTTTGTTCACTTAAGAATCTGAACTGGGCTCCTGATACAACCAAAATGCTTAGGAGGTTAAGGGGAGACATGGAGATTTGAATTCTATAAGCAAAATCAAGAAGGCTGTGGTACACTGGTAAATCTCCTTTCCCCTCTACTCATCATGGTTCTAGTGCACTCATGAATTTCCTCTCCTCTCTACTCAACATAAAAATCTATAGAGTATGTATAAAACTTGTCATAGAAATAATCACAACACAACATAAGGTAAGAACATAATCTCTGAAGTTCCCTCTCTAGTCTCTTTCCCATCTCTCCAAAGGTAACCTCTACTCTGAAATTGCCACCTTCTTTTGTTCTGAGTATTTCAGTTATATCTGTTTGTGAACTGCTATACATGGGAAATTCTGAGACTTTTTTTCCCCTAACATTGCATTTCTGAAACTTACCCATATGTTACATGTAGCTGTAGTCAATTAATTTTCACTACTTAACAGTATTCTGTCACTTACCATACCATGGTGGTCTACTCATCGTAGACATTTAGGTTGTCTCAAAGTTTCTCCTATTACAAACTATAAACGTACCTGAACATGCTTCCTGGCGCGCATGTGTAAGAATATTTATTTAGGGCACAGTGATTGGCAAATACTTTTGGCAAAGGGTAAGACAGAAAAGATTCTGGTTTCGTGGGTCATATCATCCTGTGAAGCCATGAGTCTCATGTAGTACTGTGAAAGCACTTATAAATGACTAACAATATTCTGAGAATTTATGGTCACTAAAATTTGAATTCCATAGAATTTTCACATTACAAACAATTAAGATATTCTTTTTATTTTTCAACCATTTAAAAATGGATTTTCAAAACCCTATTCTTAATTCATGAATTAGCACACCAATTTCTAATCTAGAATATATAATTGGGGGTTAATTCAAAGGGTATACAGATTTTCAACAGGATTAGATATCACAAATTTGTTTTCCCAGGTTGCTGAAGCAAACTCCCAAGAGCTTTGAGGGATATGTTTTAACCTTAACAACTTAATGCAATCAGACCTTTTTACTTTGTGACAATCTCAGTAAGTATGCAGTTGGTATTCTAATGTAGTTGTGATTTGCACTTCCCTATCATCCCTAACATTAATGGTCATTCCATTTCCTCTTCTCTAATGTGCCAGTTTTAGTCTGGTGCACTATTCTATTGGATGGGATTGTCTTTTTCCTATTAGTTGTGAAAATTTTTACACAGTTTTGTGTCATTACGTGCTGCAACTATTTCTTTTTCTCAGTTTATAGCTTATCTTCTTAAAAAAAAAGTTTTAGGATTTGAGTTGTCTGTTTTAAGTTCTTCTTTGCCTATAACTCATAAAAATTCTTTAAAAATTTTAAAAAGTTCTCTCTTTCCTGTATGAGTAGGGAGTCAATGTCACTGTCACCCATGTGGGTAACCAACTGTCTTAGAACTACTTAAAGAAATTCAATTTCTCCCTAAAGGTGCTCCAAGCCAACTCTGTCATAAACCAAGTTTTTGGGTTTCTGGCACTCTATTTCCTTGACCTGCCTATCTCTCTTTAATACTGCTGTCATCCTAATTATTATTTTATACTAATTCTTGAAATATGAGAAAGGAAGTCATCTCTTCTTTCACTATGTTTTTAGGAGTACCTTGGCTACTTTTACCACATCAGTCTTTCTTAAAAATATTACAACCAACTTTTCAAGCTCTACCAAAAAAGAAAAGCTGGTGTAACTCAAAAGATTGAAATAAACCGATAAATAATTGGAAAAAATTGTTATCTTTACAATAGTGAATATTCAAATCCACAAAAAATTCTATTTCCCCACTTATTTGGAACTCAATGTTTCATTTAATCACAATTTTCTCTTTTAAAGGCTTGACCCAAATACTTGTCACAAAACATGTTACATATTTTAGAATCTTCTTTATCTGAAATTACTATTCTGTTGCTAATTTACAGAAATGCACTTGATTTTTTTGATTTTAAATTAAGTCAACTGTCTGTGTCTTCTAGTACAATACTGAACAGAGGAGATAACAGGCACCCTTGCTTTTCTCCTAATTTTTTTGGGTGGAGGAGTCTTCTTGAGAGGGGGTTTTGCTATGCGGTTCAGGCTGGCCTTGAACTCACTTTGTAGCCCAGGCAGCAATCCTCCTGTGTTAGCTTTCTGAGTACTGGGATTACAAGTGTGCACCACCATGCTTGGCCTTTAATTCTGATTTTAAAGGGCACATTTTGTTATTATAAGGCAAAGAATGGATGCAGTCACTATGACTGACCATTTTATTACTTAAAATTATATCCCATCTACTATAAAAGGAATCTAGTAGTTAAAAACTTTTAAATGGTGTCTTAGTTCTTTCTCTTACTGCTGAGTCAAAATACCCAATACCCACTGTTAAAAGAGGAAAGGTTTATTTCAGTTCACTGTTGGTAGAGGTTTTAGTTCATAGTTAACTGGTTCCAAGGCAAGGTGGCATGGCAGAAGGACATCACAGAGGAGAAACAGTCCATGACAAAGCAGGCCAGGCAGAAGGCACCAAAACAGCAAAGTAGTGACAACAGCAGTCCTCTTTCTGTCCCTTATATTCCATTCAGGTTACCCATCCTTATGGATGGGTAGCACTTACACCCTGGGTGGAGTACCCTTAATCCCAGTGTCACATACCCTTGATCCAGTCACCACCTTCAAAAATCCTACCTATGACCACATGAGGCTTTGAGGGGAACATCTAGATATAGGCCATAACAAATGGTTATGATGGAACAACTCTAAGAAAATAAAAAATCATAAGTATCATAAAGAAATTGAGGTTGGGTAAAGGAGTAACACTTAAGAGAAGTTTTAAAAATTCCAAAAATATTTTTTGAATGGACATCATTACTAAAATAAAGGCACAGGGCCTAAATTTTAAGTCTATCATACTGCTCCTTTAAAAAACAGTAAAATATTTTTGAATCTCAACTAATTTCAAATCCTCTACATATACTGTACACTGAGTCTTCACTAAAGATGTTTTTGATACTTTATCAGGTACTGTGTAGATGGCCACAGCATAAAGGAAATGACCCATCCACCTCATCACCTAATCACACTGTTCTAAGAGATGTGCAGGAAAAGGGACATCCGGACAGGGAAGTTTCCAAATAGGTTTTATCAGTAAGATATACAAGATTTTGTTTTAATTTTTTCCCAAAGTTGTTTTGCTTCTATCTCTCCTTTACCTAAAATCTTTTAATGGCTTTCCACTGTCATTCAGTCAAGAGTTTCTCACTGATCTTTTTATCTTAGAGAACAATGAATGTTACAGCAGGATCCATACTTGAAAGAATTCTCTCCAAAGAAATTCCATGATCCAGTAAGTTAGGGAAATGTTATATATGTGCCCTATTCACTGTAGGAGACTCACAGTGTATATTATTATTATGCCAAGGGATCGTCAAGTTCTACAATAGGGAAACCTATTTAATCATTTACTTATCTTCAATTATTTAAATACAGGGATGACCAAAAATTGCACATTTTTGATTAATTTTTATAAGATACCAGGAAACATAAAAGTGATAATTTAATCAAATTTATTCAATACAAGAATTGACCGCTTAAGATGACAACAGTCAGTACATAAACAAACATGCTGCCCAAGTGATGCTGAGGTAAACTGTTAAGTACTTAACTTTTTAAACTTAGAACTTTCCACTTTCAAGTATAGAACTTTCCCCATCCACTTTGTCTTATTTGTATAATATAAAGCAGACTTTAAACAGCAATAAAGAGCCAGGTGGGGTGGTTCAGTCTGTAATTCCAGCACTCTGAGGCTAAGGCAGGGCAACTGCCTAGCTGAGCAATTTAGTGGCTTAGAGAGTCCCTATCCCGAAATAAAAAAGATCTCATGTGTTTAAAAGCCAATCACAGCCAGATGTGGTGGCTGCGTGTAATCCTAGCACTTGGAGGCTGAGACAGGATGACTGCTGTGAGTTCAAGACCAGCCTGAACAGTGTAGTAAAATCCGGTTTCAAAAAAATACATACATACATACATACATACATACATGCCAATCATAAGACAGGCCTTCATGAAGTAAATGTAAATTTTGTAACATCCTAACTTCAGTGATTTAAACTCTCATTTCCCTGTGTTGTTCTTTAACATATGTGTATATTATACAAGCAGTTGTGGACAAAACAAAAAAAATCTAAAAGTCATTATTATATATATAATAATCTATAATATATAATAGTCATTATTATATAATATAATTAAATATTATATTTATATTTATATATATATAAATCCCTAAAAGACTCTACAAACTTTTCCTCAGAGAAATAAAATCTGTCAACTACAAGTATGGCTCACTACATTTAAACTGTATAAACAATATAGTGTACACTAACATCTGCTTTCCATCTGGGAATCTGGAATTTTGCTATGTACTAGACAGAAGTGGCTACATGACCAACCCCAATAAAAATCCTGAGCACTGAGTCTCTAATGAGTTTCTTTGGTAGAAAACATTTCACACATGTTGTCACAATTCATTGCTGGAAGAATTAAGCACATCCTGTGTTTCTCTACAGGGAGGGGACTCTTAGAAGCTTGTACTCAGTTTCCTTCAGATTTCAGCCTGTGCATTTTGCCCTTTTCTAATACTTCTTTGTATCCTTTTGCAGAAATAAATCTTAGCTATTAGTACTACTATGTGCTGAGGCCTGTAGGTCCCTCCTAGTTAATCACTGAACCTGCAAATAGTCTTAGGAACCTTTAACACAGTCAGCATATTAAAATTTAAGTGTTTATTAGGCCAAATGCTAAAATTCAAATTTGTGTTCCAAAAATTGTTATATGAATCTAGAAAAACTATTTGCAAAAATCTGAGTTTCCTTATTACTTTTACTGAGAAAAATATACCTATATCATAGTCCAACTGCAATAAAGTAAATGAAGGAATGCTTTAACATTCATACCATAATATACACAGTAAATATTAAATGGTATTTCTACAGGTACTTTCTTAGATGAAACAATCAGTAATCTTTGCTATATAGTCTGATACAATGAAAACTCAAATAGCCATTTGAAGGACTACAAGAGTGGCTCAGAGATAAAAAATGACTCTATATCATCACCACTGGCTCTGTGAATAATTTCCAGAACACATGACAGCATCACGGACAAGTTCAACCAAGTTAAACTATGTAAGTATCACCTTTGGATTTCTAAATCTAGTCTTCATTTAGTCTTCAAATTGACCTCCTTCATGAGAAATAATGTACTAATTAAATCACTGCTAGGACTATATTATTATAGTCCTCTCAAATTATTAAAGATTTTAACTTTTAGTACAAGGCCTTCTTCTTTTATGTATATGAGGCATGAAGCCAAACCAACATAAGTTTTGAAAAGAGAAATGAAACCCTGACATCATTTACTCCCAACTATCAACTTACCCCAAACTGGTTTTTCAAATGAATTCATGTTCTCAATCCACATGACCCACATCTCCTGTTGAAAAATCAATTTACTAAAATCAGTTTATTGCAGAGTAACTATACCTTAGCCTCTTAACTCATCCACTTTATTCTACTGTAGGTCACGGTCACCTGAGTGCAAAGACCATGTCTTATTTAGCTACTATCCCCATGCTGAGCACAGTACCTAGCACACAATGTTTAATGTCTAACATATGAATGAGTAGATCAATGAATAAAATACTACTAATAACCAATACCAAAATCAGGAGATATGCTATAAAATTATCTTTCCATCTCACAGGACATTAACTTTCCAGGTGTGAAAACCAAAAACAGCACCTGTGGCAGATACTTTTTTTCCACTCCACCCCCATTTTTCACTGTGTTAAAACCCCAACATAATTCTAGTGATAATTCTCCACTGAGCCACCCATTCCTGATTGGTCCACACCAACCACAGTCATTCCATTCCTCTGGCTACTGCAAGCCAAATCTCACAAACAGGTCTTGAGAGGAAGTCTACTGGGAAGCACTTGGGACAAATTATGTTCTTTCATAGAGATGCCAACAGAGAACTTTACTTTTCACCTATACAAAGTGTTTCTACAGTGTACTGAGAAGTAAAGCAGTCATCTTCAGGCCATGAAAGAAGCCATCAACAAGCTGAGGATGACAAAAGTTGAAACTATGGAAAGTACATGAGGCCCTGATATCACAAGGTCAGATCAACCCTAAAAACTGCGTAAATTTGCTTTGTGAGACAATAAAGCCTTCAGTGATCCACTAGGTATTCTGCTACTACGTATAGTCAAAAACTTTCTAATATATCATTCTGTATTGATGTAGATAGGTATGTACCCTGTGAAGAAAAAAATGAAAATGCAAATAGTAGAGGATCTAAATTACGGAGTCTATTTTTAATAGGAGATTGCATAGAAACAGAATTTCACTATAAATTTAATAGCTAAAAAAATCAAACATGGTGCATGACATATACTTTTTAGACATGACATTACAGTCATGCAACACTACTTAATGAGAAGGATATGTTCTAAGTAAAATATCATTAGATGGTTTCATTGGGTGAATATCACAGGGCATACTCACACAAACCTGGTAGCATAGCCTACCACACACCAAGGTTATGGTATATACCAGTACAATATAAACCACAACTACAGCATCATATCCACACTGCTTAAAATCAAAGATATAGAAAAAATAATCTCTTTAAAGGTGACAGAGGGAAAAAAAGACATAATATGCACTGAACAAAAATAAGTTAACAAACCCTAACTTTTCTATGTGGAACAGTTACTTTCAGGTAAAGAAACACCAGAACAACTATCTTTCACAGTCTTGCACTATTGAAAAAAAAAAAAAAAAAAAAAAAAAGCTAATCGTTCCTCAAGTTAAAGAGAAATGACCCTGGAGGAAACTAAGGTCAATAAGAAAGAATTAATGTAACAAATGATTACCACATGAATAAATATAAAAGTCTATCTCCCTCTGAATTTCTTAATATGCATATGACTGATTAAAAAAAGTTATACCTTTGTATTATATAACCTATTAATATAAATATGTAAGATTAGAGCAACGAATGGAGATGAGAGAAATGGAACTGTAGAGCTACAAGAGACATACTATATAGAAAGTACAACCCACAATCCATCCATGATATTTAAAACAAAAAACTTCTAGCAAACCAGAAATAGGAAGAAACTTTTATTAATCTGACAAAAGATTACTTGCTCCAAATCTATAGTAAAGAGAAGAAAAAAAAAGCTTACTAGTGAAGTGCTGGAAATCCTGTATTATCTGTAAAGTCAGGAAAAAGACAAAGATGCCTTCACCCTGTCAGCAGTACCTGGAGGTCTTATCCAACACAGTAAAACAAGAAAATGAAATAATCATTTTAGAATTTAAAAGAAGTGGAGCATGGTGGTGCATGCCTGTAATCCTGGCATTCAGAAGGTGGAGGCAGGAGGATCCTTGTGGGTTCAAGACCAGATTGGGTTACAAAGTGAACTCAATGCCAACCTGAACTGCATAGCAAGATCCTGACTCAAAATAAGACCAAAAAAAAAAAAAAGAATTTAAAGAAGAAATTTACAACTGTCAGGCATGGTGGTACATGCCAGCCAGCACTTAAGAGTTGGAGGCAGAAAGACTGCTTGAGTTCAAGGCCAGCTTTGGTTATACAATGAGATCTTGTCTCAAAAATAAATAAATAAATAGCCAGGTGTGGTGGGACATGCCTGTAATCCCAGCACTCAGGAGGCTGAGGGTGGAAGATCACCACAAATTCTAGTCAAGCCTATGCTAAATAATGGGTTCAAGGCCAGTGTGAACTACACAGCAAAATACCTGTCTCAAAACAAACAAAAAAAAGAGAAAACAATAAGCAAAGAATGATAGCAAAATCAAAGAAAATAAGAAAAATTAGAACTCATGAGAACTTGTTAGCAAGGTCTGGATATAAGATCAACATACAAAATTCAACTGAATTTTTTTTTTTTTTGCACCAATACCTGAAACACTGCCTAGAAAGGTCTAAAAATAATTAGGAGATGCAATATGCATATGTGGAATATTTATACCATAAAGAGGCACATTTTCTTCATATTAATATGCTAACAATATATGACAGAGATGGTATCACAAATGAATGAGAAAAAAATGGGCTATTCAAACAATGTTCACCCATAAGTAAAAATAAAATTACTACTTCATACTATAGGCGGGGAAAAATCAGCTCCAAGTGGATTAAAATTTTAAAGATATAAATCTCTAAAACTTTAAATAAAATATAAGCATTATCTTCATGTTACTAGGTAGGGAAGAATTTAATATAAAAATAGCTTAAAATAAAGGCTCAATACAAGCTACTATAAAAAATTAATTTTCAGTACAATCAAGGATCTCATGGACAGTTTTGAAAAAGACTAGGAAAACATCCATGAAACAAAAAATGAGCAAAAGTTCAGTAGTTATGCCAGTAACCAGACATTAGTGGGCCTGAGGAACAAAGGAGAGATACAAAATAGCACACATTTCCAAGTAAGTAAAGAAAGATTTCAATGTGTAATACATTTATAATCATTTGTTAGGTAAAGTCTCAGGCCCAAAGCAATTGCACAGAGCACAATGATATTTAATGTAAACATTGCACACATTACTTCTGATACCTGGCAACCTCCCTAACTCCAGAACAAGGCATACAGCACTTCCTGGATGCCATACCCTATAGGCCAATATCAGGAAAGGACGTGTTCTAAAGACATTCCTGCCTTGAACTGGGGCCTGGTTTAAATTAAATCATCTTTCTCGAGTTTTCTCTCATAAGTTCTTTACATGATTAAAGCCTCTGAGATAATACCGACCATCTAAACGGGGCGTGAAGACATTGTGCAATTCCAAAGTAACTGCTAAGAAAAACTATCAATAAGCCTCATAATTATCCTAGTTCTCTATGCCCGAGTAGTAAATTTTGTGTGCATTTGGCACTCAGGGCAGATGCCTTTGTGGTACTGCTCCCTTTCTTGCCTAACTACATCAACTCTATAATGAATTTTACCCATATTTAATGCACAGCCACCTATGTGTCTGGACTGCATTTATTCTTCATGGGCACAAAAACCTGAGGACTAAAAAACAAGGGGGTGCTTTTTTGCTGCATCAGGACTGAGTTTTCCAGTGACAGTATCAGATTGTGTTTTAAAATATCTACAAAGCAAACCAAACAACAAGAACTCAAACACCTGGAAACAGCCAACAGGTATATGACAAGGTTAGTTACAGAAAGGAACAAAACCAATTAAGCAACATAAAAAATACGCTCAACCTCAGTGGTATTCAGGAAAATACAATCAGATTGGTAAAAACACAGTACTATATCAGTAGAAAATAAAGAGAACATTCATAACTGTTGTTCCATTGTAATTTGGCACAGTTACTTCGGAGTGATCTGGCAATATATAGTAAAGATAAAGAAAGCATCACCCTATCACTCAGGAATCTAACTACTAGGTTCATGGTCTAAAGAAATTCTTATGTTAGCAGATGAGAAGACATGACAGCAGCATTGTTAATAATGGTCTCCTCTCATCCCCCCAAATAACCACCTAAATGTATATAAAAAGGAAAATGAATAAATTGTGTAACGGGAAATTACAAAGCAGTTGAAGTTAATAAGGAGAACTATATGCATTAATAAGTAAACAATGTTCAATGAGGAAAAAAGTGATTTGTAAGATAGGTACGGTCTGTTCCTTTTATATTGTAGTTTTTAAAACCTGTTAAGACATTATGAGCAAAAATGTATACTGTAAAGACAGAATAATACTGTATATCAAATGCATAATATTGCTAATTTCTAAGCATAGTGAAAAGGGTTTAAAATATATTAAATTTTTTTATATAAAAGATCTAAATTATGGCAGCTTGTTGCATGTTCACTCATTATCTTTTTGGTCCTTTCTTAGACTCAAACTGCTATTTTGCTAAAGTTAGCAACTGATAGTTCCTGATGACCAAGTAGGGTGGCAAGGAGATAAAAAGCAGAAATCATTGGAAGAGATTGACTTCAGTGGAAGATGGGCCCTTCTGCCTTTGTCCCTTCCTTGAGCTCTGAACACTGGAATGCGAACACAATGAATGCAGTTGCACCAACCTTCCTTCCAATCATGAGATAACCTTAAGAAGGCAAGCCACAAGTTAAGCTAGGTAGGTCTGTGTCTACCACCCAGATGCCATATTTGGAGAGGAAATACAAATTTTACCTTGTGTAAAGCACCTTCCTGTGGAGGAAAGAGGAATGCAAGGATCTTTTAGAGGCAGCCACATCTAATACTACATAACACAGAATGAAAAGGGCAAAAGATTAAGACGGTGGGGAAAGGTGGATTCATGACTTGCACTTTCTGTTGTGTTTTTCTATAGTTTTAAATCTTTATTTTAAAAACTTTCACTTAGATTTTAAACAGAAAAGCCAGGCATGGTGGCGCACACCTGTAATCCCAGCACGTGGGAGGCTGAGGCAAGAGGATCCTTGCAAATTGGAGACCAGCCTGGGCTACAAAGTGAGCTCAAGGCCAGCCTGAACTGCATAGTGAGAAACTGCCTCAAAAAGACAGAAAGAAAAGAAAAAAGATTTTAAATGGAAATTCTTAAATGTTACCCACAAACAACTGTTGGCCTATAGGTCAAGCTAAACTGCAAAGGCAACGCACATATACTCTGACCACAATGGCTACAGTATTCATGAAAAATTTGCCAATCACACTCTTTGAGAGCCATTATTATATTACTGCCAACCAGTACTGCTACTGCCTGTTTGGATAACAAAACTAAGATCCCACAGTCTTTTGGCACTGGGCTACAGATGATAAAGACCAAAAAAACAATGAGTATATTTCTGTCATTCTCTTTCCTTATTTTCCTTCTCTGTACATTCCCCCGAGTTCAGTACTATACTTTTCTTCCTCTACAAGTGGATCATCAAGGAGAGGAAAAAAACTATCAAAGAACGATAGTATTCTCAGATGAAATCTGGTTGTCTTTAATTACAAACTAAAAGGTTCTTTTGAACTCCTCTTAATATAATATACTTGGATTAATTTAAAGTTTTGGGGGATTAATTTACAAGTGATCTTTTAAGATCCAAACAGTTGATGCTGGGACTGGGAGGACCCAACAAGAAACCAGCTAGCCAGCCTTTCGTGGGTTCCAGGAAGAGAAAAGTCAGCGCCCTCCCAAGAATCTGCCAAGCTGGGACTGGGAGGATCCAACAAGATGCCAACTAGCCAAGCTTTCTGGTAAGCCGTGCAAGCTGAGCAAGCTGCGCAGGTTCCAGAAAGAGAAAAGTCAGATAGTGCCTCCCGGGCACCTCGTGCTGGGATTGAGAATCAAACACACCCCCCGCCACCCCCCCCACCCCCGCCCCAAGCAACCGGTGGGTTCAGAGGACAGGTTGAGTTTGATAGCAACTAAGGTTCATAAAGCAACTAAATGCTGGTACTGTTTGGTTGATTATGCAGGCTTGGGGTCAGCAGTATGAGCATCTCTTGGGAGGATGACAGTATGCAATATGGCAAATATGGGGGATTTCCTTCTGTCTTTGAAACAGCTGTTGCTGTTTTCCTAGTATCCTGCTTTGAAGTTCTGTACTAATGTTGCTGTTTTGTTTTGATTGGCTTTATTCTGTTGGATTTTACTATCTTTAAAATTAAAAAAAATCCAAACAGTTTTCAATTTTGCTCAAACAAAAAGTTGGGGTAGTCGTACATTTTAGATTTTGACCCACGATAACAGCCTGCAGTATTTATTTACCATTTAAAAAAAAGACACTGTTTATTGACATGTATTCTATGTAGTCAATAATTCAACTTCCTAAATTTATCACAAGTACTATATACTGCAAAATACACATACCTTTCATTGCCTTTCCTTGACTAGTCAGCAATTTGGTATTTCAATTTTTGTGTTATTGTTCTTTTCTTAATTTGGTTTCACTCTAACGCCATTTAATTTTCTTAATCTATAACTGTAGGAGTTGTCTGTGTTGTCTCCTGCTGATTTTTCTGTGAAGAGCTATTCTCTGCCACATTCCCTCAAATTGGTCTTCCCTGTAGTCTCAGTCACTTCCATATTAATGTTCACACTAGGGGACATTTCAAGTACCTTTTCTTAAGATTTTTTTTTTCTCCATTCTTTGGTGGACAGATTATAAGACATATTTTCTCATCTTAGAAGCAAAAAAAACAAAACAAAAAGAAACAACCCAGAAATTCAGCTGCTATTTATTTAATAATGTCATAGAAAGTTAAGTGAATTGTTGAAAATGTCCAAAAAACTAATACTTTCATTATATGAATAACTCAAAACATTTCTGCATTATTTTTTAAATGCCATCTAATTCTCATAACTGTATTCTATTAAACCTCTGAATACTAAGGTTATCACTTTTCTATTAAAAACAATAAGCACTTACATATTTGTCTTTTATAATGGATAAAAATATGGACCAAGAGATAAATATTTTGTTGGTGACAATTCTCTACTTGAGTTTTAGAGAATTTAAGAATTAAGTTAAATCATTCATGACCAGTTTTCCAAACACACATACAGTACTATGGTACAGCCTCAACTCAATCTTCCTTGTTACAACCATGAAGTCAAGAGGAGTAACTATAAACTTTTAAAAAGAAACATTTAAACATAGTCAATACTTTTTAATGAGAATAAAATAACTTTACAACTTTAAAACTCTTCAGAGGATTGGATACAATGCTATCTCACTACACAAGATCAGAGAACAGTTACACTGAATTGAAACTTTCAGTTTTGCATTTTGCTATGCTATTACTTGTAACACTGTTCCACACACACTAAGTGCTTGATTTTCAAAAAAAGAAAGAAAACAGCAGAGCAGTCTTGAAAAACACAGACCCTTCATCTGATATAGCAAAGTTTGTGGTTTTCTCATAAAGCATCCTACTCTTTAGGGAAAGTTACAAAAAAGAAGAGGGAACTTTTTCATAACAATCAAATGTAAATGTGGTCCTTATGTGACTTTTGAGTCTGCAAACCAACTTAAAAAGACACATTAGACACTACTAGGAAAATTTAATGATGCTAATAAAGGGTTACTGTTACACTTTATTAGGAATAAGTACATTACTATCCTATTAAAAATGTTCTCATTCTGCAGTTGAGGATGTAGCTAGCACTCATTAAGCCCCTGGATTCAATCCCCAGCACCATCAAAAGAAAGGGGAAGAAAACTCTCATTTTTAAAAGATTTATACTAAGAAATGTTACAGGGAGAATGACACAATTTCTTCTATTTAAAATATCTGGGCATGGCATAGGGGAAGATGAGAGGTAAAACATACATGGCAAAATCATGATCTCTGTTGAATCTGGCAGATGTATACAGGCTTAAAGGAGTTCATTTTACTATTTCTGCTTTTACATATGTTAGACTTTTTAAAATACAAAGTTAAAGAAATAACTTTTAAATGTGTCTCAGCTAAAAGCTTAATTAGGATTACCAATGAATTTAACATCCTACTTTGACAGGCCAAATATTGCAAACACTGGTATTTTGGGAACAAAAATCCGAGCATGTACACATTCATTCACTTAAACTTATTAACTATTTGCTATATGTCAAGCATTTTACAAGATCATGGAAAAATAAAGATGAATTAGACAATATCACTATCCCTAGGGAGGAGATAGTCAATGTATATTCTTGGTAGTCCAATAAAAGGGTACAGTAAGACAAAAGATGGGGAATGAGAACTGTCTGAATGGTTACAATGTGCCATATGTGTTACATTAATGTATTACCTGCTGCTGGAAAGGAAAAGGAACTACTCAGAAAGTTTTGCTTTCACACCAAGACATCGTCTCACTCTAGCATAAATTAATCAATATATGGGTACGGGGGGGTGGGCACATTCCAATTTTGCATTACAGAATTTTATCCTAAAAACAACCTTTTCAGGTTGGTTTTATCTTCATTTTGCAGTTGACGAAGCTGAATAATTAGAAGTTTTAAGGGTGGGCAGAATATAAACATTAAGAGACCCAGAAGGTCTGAAAAGTCTGAACAGGCTCTGGAAAGTGGTGTCTAACACAAATGAGGGCAGAGTTCTGAGAAAAGTGTAAAGAACAATGCTTAGGATAAAGACAAAAAGTTATGTGACACTAGAGGCTGTTTCTGCCAACTCTGCAACAATCAACAGTGGGTTTGGTGATTTAAATGCAACACTGAAAGATCAGAGGAGCTTACAAACTGTGGTAAGTAAAGTAAGTTAGATAACACTTTGCTCAAAGACTCCAGGGTGAGGATATTTCAGGCTTGGTACTAGCCACATATCAGTCATGTGCAAAACAGGCAGGATGAAAAGCACATGCAATGTATGCAGTTTCCAAAGCAATAAAAGATATCATTTTATTGATTGAGTGACTGGCTGGCTATAATCCTGGAGATCAAACCCAGGCCCGTGCACACACCAGGCAAGTGCTCTACCACTAAGCTACATCCCTATTCCAAAGCTTGTCTTTTTTAAAAATAAGGATGTAAGTCAAAGGAGGAGAAAGAAAGCATAGCAATAATACTAAGTGCATACCTGTAATCCCACTACTTGGGAAGCTGAGGCAGGAGAATTGCCTTGAGTGAGTTTGAGGCCAGCCTGGGCTACACACTGCCTGCATTACATAGTGAGACCCTGTTTCAAAACAACAACAACAAAAACCCTAGTGCTTATTAACTGTTTACTGGTACCTTTACCCAGTGAAGTAGGTCTATTCTGCTCACCATCTTCCAGAAAAGAAAAATGACTCTGGCACACACACTCCCCATACCACACTCGCTCTGCCACATGTCCTACCCACATGGAACATGGCCATCACTTAGCAGGATGGAAATTGCACCTGATGGTCAGCTTTGATGAATACATGAAGGAATCAGGGACTCAACCTGACAGAAACAGGTACAACAGCTAGGTAAACTGTGCCATCGCTTGTGATGGCAAACGTCTCACCATAAAAAGCACTGAGAGTACTTTGGAAACAACAGTTTTCTTGTAACCTGAGAGAAGTTTGAAGAAACTACAGCTGATAAAAGAAAAGCACACTGTCTACAACTTTACAGATAGTATACTGGTTTAACATCAGGAGTGGGATGGCAAGGAAAGCATAATTAGAAAAATGGAAAATTGCTGGTAGGCTACATCATACTGGTAGATTACAATATCATCTATACTCGAGTCTATGAAAAAGTAGAAAAAACTCCATCATCATTTTGGACAGGAATTAGCTGTAAGAATGAACAAGTTCAGTTTAATGAGCAAATCTCTTATTTTTTTGCGAATTACTGTGTTTAATTATCTTCATCAAAAATATTTTACATACAGCTATTTCAAAGTACTGATTTATATTTGTACTGGAGAAGAAAAAACTGAAATCTTCCACCTCTGAAATTTAGAGAAATGAAATCATACAATTTGTCATCTACTACCTTTAAATCCAACATGTTTTCAAGATTCACCCACGATGCTATTAATATTTCATTTTAATTTTGGTATCACAGAGCAAGAGTTGGAAAACTACCATTTTTGTAAATAAATGTTTGTGGGAACACAGCCATGCCCATTAATTTATGTATGGCTTATTACTGCCTTTGCAATGTAACAGTAAAGTTATTGTGAGAGTGTTAGAGCCTGCAAAGCACAAAATCTAGGGACCCTTTACAGAAAGTTTGCTGGCAACTGCCACAATGGTATGGGAGGTGGTATGTCTGTTGTTATCCAACTTTAATAGTTTTGTCAAGGTAGCTTTTAACGTAGATTTCCTTGATAATAAATGCTTAGGGCTATCTTTTTCATGTTTATGTATGTATACTGACATGTATGTATGTATTATTGTGATTTTAAAAATCCTCTACCTTTTACATGTGTTAGAAATACATTCCATACATTTGAGATGATGTAACTTTATTCTTTTAAGTATAAACAAAAAAGCAAAGTATTTTAATCTTAATATCTAGTAGAGACTAATTTATTAGCCTTTCCCTTCTACAATTATGCTTTTGTCATTTTAAGAAAAACTAGGGTTGAAAACAGTCTAGTATTTTATTCTGAAAGTTTAAGTTTTGCCATTCATAATTAAATCTTTATTCCATCTGGAATTGTTTTCCACTCTTTGTCTAATAGGTTGTGAGGAATGAGATCAATTGTTTTTATGTTGTTAAATAATTCATGCCATTTAAAAGAGTATTCCAGCTGGGCATGATGACATGTACCTATAAACCAGCATTCGTGAGGCTGAAGCAGCTCAATCACTTGAACTCAGGAGTCTGAGACCCCCAGCTTAAGCAACAGAGTGAGACCTCATCTCAAGAACCAATCCGCCCCCACACAACAAAACCAAAAAAGAATATAGCACTCTATTTTCCTTATATGATTTCTAACACCAACTTCATATATAAAGTTTCTACGTATATATAGTAGGGTGTTGTGCTCACTTTCCTTCTATTACCTGTTTGTCTGTCTTTGCCCTAATTAGGTGCAGTAGGTAAATTAGGAAAAAAGAAACACAAAACCTATTCTACAGTGCAGGGGTTGGATGAAAAGCGTGAATGGTTTTACTGTGTGTGTGTATTATTAGGGGTCAAACCCAGAGCTTACTAAAAATTAACTGGTGGTACACCCTAAGGAAGTAAAGAGTTTTATAACGCCAGACTGTGTGTGTGTGCACACGCATGTGCGTATAATGTCTGTGTTGCTGAACTCAAAGCACACAGGCAAGAGCTTTACTACTGAGTTACACTCCCGGTCCTTCAATAAATCTTAAGAATTTGTAGGACAAGTAACTGTTTCAGGAATATCTTGGCTATTCTTGACCCTTTGTATCCCAATAGATTAAAATTAACTTAAATTCCATAAAAATAAAAGATGTCCTGAAGAATTTTTTTAAAACACTAATGAATTTACATTATGACACTATTTTATGAAGATATGTCCTATGAACTCTAATATAGTTTTTTCCTCTCTTTAAGATTCTGGTATGAAGAAATACATCAGACCTTAAAAATTAAGAGTCCTTTACCATCTTGTAATTATTATTTTTATTTATCTCTGTTTTCATTTATCTTAAAAGGAAGACAATAAAACTAGAGCTCACATTTTTTATAAACACTGTGTTATAATTATATTCAATACATTATCTTTTTAATGCTACAAGTAACAAACACTGTTAGTAATCAGGCTATTTTAAGTTGTTTGTCAGACAAAATTTCCCAAGGACAGGACCTACAAAACTTAGAGAATTACTTGTAAAAACAAACTTGCTGTGATCCCCTTTTCAAGACAAAAATGTTAGAAACAGTTCTTATAGAAATAAAATAAACCAAGTTAAGAATTGTGTCAAGATAGAAAAATATAGCATTCTAACATAGTAATATACTGTGCTAAGTTACTACTGGTAATGACACAGTACTTTACACTCTTGTGTTGCTCTTCTACGTTGCCATTATCTACCACTCTTCACACCATGAAAACAATTCTTGCATCTGGCAAGTCAAATCAGACTTCCCAATTCCCAAAGTTTAGCTCCCTCCATCTCAATTTATAATCTCAGGTGCACAGGCAGAAATTGTGTGTCTGTCTGTCTGTTTCTGTTTCTGTTTCTGTCTGTCTGTCTGTCTCTCTCTCTCTCTCTCTTTTAAAGAGAGGGTGGATCTCGCCATGTTGCTTGGACTGTCCCTGAGCTCACTATGTAGCACAAGCTGGTCTTGAATTCGCAGCGATCCTCCTACCTCAACCTCGCAAGTGCTGGGATTACAGGCATGCACTACCATGCCTGGCTAGCAAATTGTCTCTTAAAAATCTAAGAAAAATATTTATTAACCTAAATATTTCCAGGAATTTGTAAATTACCATT
This sequence comes from Hydrochoerus hydrochaeris, assembly GCA_004027455.1. Lineage (NCBI taxonomy): Eukaryota > Metazoa > Chordata > Mammalia > Rodentia > Hydrochaeridae > Hydrochoerus > Hydrochoerus hydrochaeris. Next base: position 135,105 of record PVLA01005028.1, on the reverse strand, counting down.
CATTTCCTTACTGACCTGTACAAAAATTGAAAAAGTAAAACCCAGAAACAATCAGTTTGGGTACAATAAGACGTTTTTTGGCAGTGAAAGCAAATCAATGATCATGTTCAACATGATCTTAAAGGAAAATAGCTTTGATGAAATACCTATATTTCAGTGCTTAAAATGTTAGTAGTGAGGAATGATGTAATAAAACATTAAATACTGTGAGTTAAACTACAGTACAAGGGTGTAAAATCCCCAGAGGATGTTCAACTGCTTCTCCATCTCATAAGAGTAGTCCCACCTTGGAAGTATTAATCCCTTGGCCGATTTAGTAGCATCCAAGAACAAGACAGAGAGAGGCCTAATTCTAAATCTAAGTACTTCTCCCTCCTTCTCTATGCTCTAACACAGATGTTCTTTAACCCAAAAAGCTTCACCTTGTCTCTATGCACTGGAGCCCGGTAGAAGATATTATTTAAACATATACTCTTGCTACTAAAAAGTTTGAAAACTATCGCCTATACTTGCAACTCTTAAAAAGTAGTTTAGAGATTCCCCCCTCCATCATGGGGATCATTAAGACTCTTCCTACAAAGTCAAAACTATTTTTATACTATTACAAGCGCCATTTTACTCTCATTCCCTTATAAGTAAATAAATGAGTTCTAGAAGTTACATGACAATATCAATACATTGAACACAAAATATTATGAGAATTCAGCTACAACTACAAACAGCAAACATGAATGAGATTTACACAAATACAAAACATTGTGGGCCAGGGATATAGCTCAGTGGCATAGCATCTGCCTGGCAAGTGCAAGGTTGTAAGTTCGATTCCTAGTACAAAAAAAAGTCACATTTCTGATTTTTATTTGATAAAACAATGTTTTTTATTAAAAAATGGTGCTTTTTAAAAAGGATTATTTTTCAGTTTTTATCTTTCATATGGTAAATATCAATACATATCACCCATAAAACAAATTGTTTTAGGACTTCAATAATTTTTAAAAGTCTAAAGGGATGCAGAAGACAGTAAGATTAAGACTACCTAAGAATAGAACAAAATTCAAAATCCACAGTAAAAAAAATCTATTTTATTTGACATTTCCCAAATGATACCTTTAGGCTAGGTTCTAGGATACAGCAACAAAATAGGACAAAGCTCCACTGTCGTGCAACTGTAGTCACTGTTGGGAAACAGATAATAAGTATTAGCTAATAAGGAGTATTCCATGGATAAATAAAAATGTTGGCATAGCAATGGAGTGGGTAGTTATTTTATACTGGGTGTCAGGGAAGGCTTCTCTGAGGCTGTCAGTTCAGGGGAAGATGGAAAAAGCAAGGAGCTAGACACAAGGTCCTGCAGAAGCCTTCTCGGCTAACGTCTTTGGGACTCTACTCATCACAGTCTTCAACTACACTCCACCCCCTTCTACTCTCCATCTCCACCTCCTTCAAGTGCCCTGCTCTTTATTCACATTCAACCACTCCTAGCTTCTCAAATATGCCATGCTTTCTCTTACACTGTATCTCCATATCTGTTATTTCATCTGTGTGAAATGGCCTCTGCTTGTTCATCTATCAAACTTTTAAGACTCTGATCAAAGCTCTGTGAAGGCAGAGGTTCAGTATCCCCAGGATCCAGAGCAGTGTCTGTTGACATAGTTTTAAGGACTCACTTCAATACCTCTCCCTCTATGGTACTTTTATTAATGCAGTTGCATTTTTATATGCCAAGGACACCCATTTGACCAAGTTCCTGGAAAGCATTCTTGAATGTGCAGTGCTGACCACAGTGTATGATTTGTAATAGTAGCTGCTTAGTAACTATCAAATGACTAAGCCAACCGAATCATATTTTTCATTCTATTGTAACTATTCCATTTTCCCCCTTAAGACACAAGAAGCAGAAATCATATTGTAACTATTCCTGTATTTAGTATTTTACAGATAGGGATTATGTCTCATTCATCCATCACCCATTGAATCTAACAGTGGACTTATACAACACATATACTCTACACATGGATACCAGATTATTGAACTAAACTTAATCTGTATGACACTTTAATTTTCAAAGTCACTTTGTAAATGACAACACCAACAGGAATACCCTCTGTTCTGTTTCCACCTTAACCATGGAAGAGATTATCTCTTAAATACATCAAGGATCTTAGTTCCTCCCGGCCAGTATTTAATGGAAGGACAGGCACCTGCTTAAGAGACTGGACTTCTACTGAACATTAAAGTCAACTGTTATGGTTTGTGTTTGGATGTCCCCTCCAAAGCCTCATGCAGTCACAGGAGTGGGACTTTATAAGGAAGCTGAGTCTAGTGTTTGTGATTAGTTTGTTGCCTAGCTCTGAGACTGGTAGTATGAGTGCTGTACCCGCCCAGGGGTGGGTAGCCAGCATACAGTATAAGGGAGGGAAGGAGGCATGCTTTTCCCTTTCTGCTCTTGTTGCTTGCGGCCACCATGAATGTCTGCCCCTATGCCATGGCACTCTGCCATGGAGCCAGCTGATTACAGACTGAAACCTCCACAAACTGTGGACTTAATAATAAACTTTTCCTTCCTTTACTTTGGGTGCTGGGTATTTTGTCACAGCAACAAGAGAAAAGTAATCAACACATTAACCAATAACTAAAGCTGAATTTAGCCATTCCAGACAGCAAATGCACATAGCAAGTAAAACAGTGAAAGATGATCACCAAACTGCTTAATTTAGAAACATGCTAGTTCTTATGGTTTCTAACCACTGAACAGATTTCTGTTATGTTAGAAAAAGTTCTATTATGCAGTAGCTGTTAACAATACAAATTCCCTTAATGCTATATGTTAATTTCCACATACTATGAATTGCTTATTTATGCATATAATTTTCTAGTAGCTCCCTTCAGTTAATTGTCCAGTATATTAATCTGAGATTGAGGCCAGAAGATAAGGTCTAATTTGCACTAAATAATCTATAAATTAGCAATAAATCAAATATGCTAATGAGACAAAGTTGCCTAAGCACAGTAACTGTTGGAAAAGGTCAACATTCACATTTTAGTGATTTAACTATGAATCATGTTTAAGTAGCTGTTTCCATTTATTTCTATCAGCAGTGGTCATTAATTTTACTTAAGTTTAAAGTTAATTTTGCTTAAATTGTGAGCACTATTCAAATTAGCTTTCTTTTTTTTTAATTGTAGTAACAGGGAAGTTTTCAATATCAAACATTAATATATCCTACAGACAATAGGCTATGTGCTTCATTTGGAAAGGCCACACTTTTACTGGAAAAGCTCATTATATACATTGCATGTTATAAAGGTTCTTTGCTTCTCTTCATCCTCTTCCCTATGAGTCTTTTGAGATCCATGAGAGCTTGCAATTTAAAGGAAAATAAGGAAATTTAAACAAACCCAATAAATTTTGTAGCAGGACAAAATGTATTTATTTTGATACTGGGATTAAACTGAGAGCCAAATGCACTTTCACCTCCACCCTCTGTAACAGACAATTTTAAAAACAAACACAAATGATTCAGAAATAAACTGGGATAAAAACTGGATTTATTTCAATACTCATGTCTATTTTTATGACCACTGCAAAGAACAATTTTAAATTATATTGTCTCAAAAGCCCTACAATTTAAAGTTGGTAAAAAAAAAAATTAAAACCTTTGGAAATGTCTGTTAATGTTTTAGTTTCACTGTACAGTAATAATTTATCAACATCTAATTGTACATAAATGCTGTGCTTTCTCTTTTAAAAAACGAAGGCTTAAGTAAACTCTTTAAGATTTCCTTGAAGAGCAGGCTTCATGTCCTACAAAATGTGCAATCATATAGAGCTAAGTCCTGCATTTAGATTAATGATATACTATCACTAACTTGAAGCTTTAATAGGGTTTTGTTTTTGTTATTGTTTTGGCCTTTTGGGGAGTTGTTTTGTTTTGTGGGAGTACTATAGATAAAACCCAGGGCCTCTGTGTTGAGCGATGTCCTGTACCTTTTTTTGTATGTCATAAAGCATTGTATGTATACTAACTCCTCTTTACTGTGGCAGGTTTACTTTTAGAAGGCTTTATTCTGTTTACTGCAAAGATCTTGTGAAAGAGTGTCTGTATTTGGACTGACAATGCCCCTTCAAAGGGTAGTACTTATCTACAGCCACAGCACCGACTTGCATTTCCTATGTCTTGAAGAAGAAAAAGAAGTAAAAAATGTAGTCAGCTATTCCTCCTTTAATGTCATTCTTACATGCAAACTTTACTCCTTTAATGAGGATCCTTATTATTACCAATCACATTATTTACTTAGTGAAGTTGAGCATCACCTATCTATAATACTTTTATTCCCAAGAATTTTGAGTAAGAGTTACTTAATCTATACATCTGTCTTTCCCACAAAATTGTGAGCTCCTTGAGGCTAACAGGTGATGAGCAATGGGAGGTTTATTCTAGGATATGAGTGTGAAAGGCTTTCCCAGAGGGATAGAGAACTGCAGCATCAGAAGTTAAGAGATGCATGGGAGACAGAGTACAAGTACTCTGAAAGCTACTGCCTAGCAAGATTCAAGGCCAAGTATTTTCATGAGATCTCTTTCAAAGAGTTGTGCACTCAATGTCAAGTTCAATGGTGCTATGAGATGTGATTAAAAAAAATATGGTGAATATTCAAAAATGTTTGAAGAATATATTATAGTAAAAGATATATTGCCATTAGCCTTTCCCTTAACATACTCTTGCCTCAACTTTAAATACACTTACCATCAACTGCTCTTACCACTTTCTGAAGCAGTTCTGAAAATCCTCTTATATGAGTATTTTTAATTGTGTTTTCATGGCTGCCTTGATGTCCAGACTCAATTAAAAACATTTACCTTTTGTGTTCATTTTGACTGTGGGGAAGAGCAAGATTCAGTAAAGAAAAGTAGATGAGAACACACTGTAATGTTTTTATGAGTCTACCTATCTGTTAGATGGCACTCGGCAGCAATATTCACTGTATTTTTTTAATCATACCTCATAAAGACACTTTATAAAAAATGAATTTGTATTTTGAATAGTGATTGTGTATGTTGATCATACTGTATATCTACACATAAATACAAAGGGGAAAACTTTATAAAGAACCAAGTCTAGGTGACCATCGTCCCTGCCTCCCCCCACCCCTTTTCACCTCTTACAAATCCTTTTTCCCTAACATACTTCAACAAATAGATGGTTCAACTTTATAAATGAAACTCTAAAACTCAGTAGTACTCAAGGGCAAAGAATGTTCAGAAATGAGGAAACAGCATAAAAGTAACCTGGCTGGCTTGATTCACATTTAAAATCTGAAACATTTTTTTCCAGGAGTAATTCTATTTTTACTATTCTACAGTACATCACTAAATCTAGTCTGTGCTGGCTTGTCTGCCTGTTTCTACTCTCTTGTCTGAATAGACCTACTGCCCTGTGCTCCCATTCAGGTCTCTGGAGAAAAGGTTTTTTTCAGTTTAGGGCTTAAATAAACCACTACTAGCCAAGTGTAAAAGCTTCTTCATGTTTGTCTCTTTTTTGACATAATCTACTTTAACTTCTACATTTAACACCTAATGTCCTGAGTTCTCCCAAAGCTCTCTTGTTTTCTCTCTCATTTTCACAGTACTCTCTCTTCCCAAAACATACATTCCCCAACTTCTTCATTTTCAAAATGCATTCCAAATTTAACTTTAATCTTTTCATAGTATTCTAATCCAACAAATATTTTAGGCAATTCTCATCAAGCCAAGAAAGATCCATCATCTCCACTGTGAAGAGATACAATGTGAAGAATAAATGACTAGAATGAAACAACTACTTTTCACTGTATGCTTATTAGCACCAACAGGATATTTTACCATATAAGCATATTACTATTTCTATTTTCTTTAAAAACTTGAATTATTTAATGGTGCAAAATATATCTTATTGTCCTACTCTGCCAACAGTATTTTTATATAGAAATATATTGACATCAGATAAGGAGAAGGGAGCTTTCCTAAATTCACAATTATTTTAGTTGTTTAATTTTGTAAACAGGATGGAAAAATTAGATGGCATCTTATTGGTACAGATTTATGGTCAGATTACTTCTGTTGGAAAGAAAATTCTGAAGGTCTTTCAAAGCCCATGGCCTCTCCAAGAGAAGCAATTCAAGCATTCCTAGGCTCCCAGATGAAGACATGGCTGGATTAGTCACTGCTATATCCCACCAGTCTCAGAGTCATAAGCAAAGGGAAACAAAACAGGTCAGCATCTCTGTGGGTAAAAGAATCCCAGAGGAGGATATCCAAGATGGCCAACTGATAGGTAGTACAATAGAGAGTCTCTCTGAGAAAAACAACTCAGATGCTAGAATCTAACACCATGGAGAAGACCAGATGAAAGGAGAAGAATTCTCATGACCCAGGAAGAAACTGAGGAAAAAGAAAATAAAAAATTAAAAAAGAAGGGTAGATGGAGGGCTGGAGCTGGGCATGCTCCAGTCCCTGTACTGGGCGCGTCTTAGAGTCCAGCAACTCACAATCAAGCTGAGGTCGCATCCCTACTGAGAGCAGGGGTTGGCGAGCTTGAGACCCTTGATGGGAGGAGGCACTGCAACAGGGAGTGGAAATGGCAAAACAAGTTGCACGGACTTTGGTGAGTGCTGGGAACTGGATTCCCCAAAGTGAGATGAACGGCTAGACAACATATTGGATTTGGGCAGGACAGGCTTGAATCAACAACCGAGGCAGCATCAGTCAGCAGCTCCTGGCCCAAAGCGGATTGGTGGGATCTGCTTGGGCTGGGCCATGCCCCTGGTCAGGACCCAATAGCCAGGGACGAGGCTGTCCTGAACGTGTGACATCCACAGGGCACACACAAACGTATTGAAGACACTCACTGGTTGCCTGTCTTAGAGAGGAGGGGCCGGCCCATACTGCCCCTATGTGCACCTCACAGATCAACAACAAACAGGAGAGGGCAGCACTGCCCTAGCCAATACGCTGCAGAAAAACTAAGAAATACAAAAAGGTCCTGAGACCTCCACCATTCACCTGTCTGAAAGAAACCAGAAACATGACAAGACAAAGAAACAACAAAAAGCCTCCAACCACCGACCCAGGGAAAATAAGTCCAGGAGAGGTAAATACAGAGGAGATTGAGGGCAGCAAACATGCAATATCAGACACAGCCTCATCAGAAATAAATACTTCCATGACCTCATCGACGAATTTAAATCTGAAACTCTTACTCAGGTGAAGCAAAATAGAAGAAGATTAATAAAAGAAATGCTGGGCACTCCTCAAGAAGACACAAATGGAAGAATGGAGGAACCCAGAGAAAGGAGAGAAGCCTTTGATGAAGAATATAAACAAAGTCTAGACTACATGAAACAGATCCAAAGAGAATATCAGGAAATTAAAAACTCCAGTGAAAGCTGGCAAAACTTAACAGAAACTAAAGACAGACTTTCAAAACTTGAAGATAGATTTACATGTATGATCACAAAAGGAAGGATCTCTTAAAAATAACAAGGAACCAGGAAGTAACGATACAAAGGCTAGAAGACGACGACAAGAGGATTTATAACTTAAGAATAAAAACTGGGAACGAAGAAGCAGGGACAAATACAAATGAAATAAAAAGGCTACTCACAGAAATAATTAAGGAAAACTTCCCAAGCATAGGAAGTGATGTTCAGATATATGAGGCATACAGACCTCCAGCCAGCTACAACCAAAACAGATCTACACCCAGACATATAATAATCAAGATCCCAGAAATCCATCACAAGAAAAGAATATTAAAAGTGGTCAGAGAAAAGAAACAGATTACCTATAAAGGAAAACTCATCAAAATCACAGCAGACTTCTCAATGCAGAACATCAAATCAAGAAGAGTTTGGAGTGAAATGTTCCAAGCCCTGAAAGAAAATAACCTCCAACCCAGATTGATGTACCCTGCAAAACTGTCTCTCAAAATTAATGGAGAGACAAGATATTTCCATGACAAAGAGGAACTGGGGGAGTTTGTGACCACCAATCCAACCCCGCAAAGAATACTGAAGGACATTCTAGAAAGAGCAGAAAATCACCAGGATTCCAGGAACAACAGCAGAAAGGCCTCAAAAAAGGGGCAGACAGTGGAATGAAGTAGAAAAGTAAACAACAATGACAGAAAAATAGCATAGCAGAGATGAGGAAGAGAAGATTGGTTATATCACTGTTTTGCCTTGACTTATTTTATTCAAATCTGATATGCTTGACAGTATCAAGTCTGAGAATAGAGGCAACTACTCTGAAGATGACAAGATTCAATAGGATACCCATGCTGGTTTGATTATTAACTGCCTCTGAAGTTCTATAATGTCTCCAATGTTTGGTTTTTATTAACAGTGCTATATACTGCTAGGTTTAATTATACTATGCCTGACGATATAGACAATTTTATTGAAAATAACAAGAGACATCATAGTAACTACTGTAGATCACCTAGTATTTTGGTTTTATATGTCCTTTTCATTTCGTGTTTGTCTAGGAATTTGTATTATTGACTTGTTTTGTTTTGCCCTCTAATAACAGAAAGGATAGGTATATATGTAGAGACTTATATATGTGTAGAACTTCTAAACAGTTTATGAGAATTGATTATAGTTATTGTAAAAAAAAAGAGAAAAAAGTATTCTAAAGGATATAATTGCACATATGTTTAAGTGTGTAGGATTGATAACCATATTACTAAGTTTTTGTTGGATAGATGAACAACTGATTGTAGTCTCACTGTTTAAATGTCTACTTTGTATGCTTTACTTTTGTAACTTGAACAACTACTTCTAAGAGGAAAATATGTAATTATCAACTAGTGATTTCTTACTGGTTTTTTTTTTTAATTTTGCTATTATTTCTACCCTCTTTCTGGTTTTTTTTTTTCTTTAAATAAAAAAAAGATTTAAAAAAAAAGAAGAATCATCCCAGAAGAAACCTACTTCTCTACACTCTGAGCAGAATGGATCAGTTCAAATCTTTTTAGGAATTATGTTATGATTTTTTTGTCTTGTATGAGACTATGGCATAGGATATTTCCACATGATTGCAATAACACGTTGTAATAATTAAATTAAAATTGAAGACTAGCCAAAATCTGCTACTTTAGGCCCCACCCCAAAATATTTATCCTTATATTGAGATTGATCATTTAAATGCCACCCCAACCTTCCCCAATGAGCTGATTTCAGCAATGGATCTGCCATATTCAAGCCTATCGCAAGTTTCCCTTCTAAGGCTGGTCCTCCACAGCCTCAACACCAACCTGCCTGTCTATACCTTAAACATAGACTTTAGAGCCGGAAGTTTCTGTGGTGCACACCTCTAATCTAAACCCGTGAGAGGCTAAAGTGGAAAGACTGAATTTTGAGGCCAGCCTGGGATTATACAATGTGTTCAACAAAGCAAGACTTGTCAAAAAACAAACAAACAAACAAACAAACACACCAAAAAAAAGCATTTCAGCCAAAACTAAGCCCGGACATAAAATATTTCCCCAGTCACAGACTCCTGACCATTTGGTACTTAGATTCTCTTACTCCTGCCAACCTTCTCCCATATTACTTTCTCTTCTGTTACCTGACCAAGCTTTAAGTTTCAAGTACTTGGATCCAACTTAGAAGTCATACAACCATCATAATTATGTACTTTTTCCACTCACACAGACACACACACACACACACACACACACACTCCTCTCACACATCACTCAAGTCACTGTTCTTTTCAGCCTACAATCTAACCCTGAACAAGTCCTGTTATTCACTTTGTCTGCTTCAATTTCTAAGATGTTAGTTAACATACCAGAGAAAGGTCAAAATCATACTCACTGGCTGAGGCTGAGTCCGTTGTAAACCTATGTTAACTAACTAGATGAAACCCTTACAATTCTTTAAAACTCCTCCCTTGCATTCTGTTTCTAACCTTCACTCACATAAACCTCTCAGGTTCTCCAACATTATATAAACCCAGCTGTGACTACAGAGCAATTCTACATCATAAAATACAAGTTCCATTCACTTCAATTTTATTTTACATTTCCCCTTGCTTCCTCTCTCTCTGTAAGTCCTCCTTTCCAAGGATAACATCCTCTACTTGTATATTTAATTACATTCCTTTCTATAATTTTGGATTCCTTGTTCTATAAATTATTCCTGTTTTCTTCTTCAGACTCACGAACTGACTCCACCAGCTCTTTCCTTGGAGATAATCTTTCAGGATGTCAAACTGCAGAAATACACGTTTTGCCCCCCCATCCCCCAAAACAAGTTTCTGAAATATTAATTTCAGAAATTTCAGAATTAACTGAATTACCAATATTTAAAAACCAAGACATTTCACCTGAAAAATCAAGGCTTTTCCTTCTCTGGTAAAACAAAATCCTCTGCCACCACAGTGAATATAAACAATGTTCTCTCCTACCAAACCTTCCAGCAGCACTGAAGACAAGGCCCTGCATCAGCTAAGACAGTTTTTCCATCTTTATCTCATCCCCTTCCCCTTACACCAAAGGCTCTTCGGCCACACTGATCTTTCAGTTCTTTACACAGAATGAGCCTTATTCTACTACATGGCCTCTGCACATACCATTCTTTTTACTGGGAATCTTCTTACCCCCACTTGCATTATTAATCTTACTGATTTCTGGATCTCTGCTGAAATGTCATTTCTCTATTACTTTATGTTAAGGCTTGTGTCTAGATCTACCCCTAAAGCTTCATGTGGTCACAGGGGGAGCTTTTTCAGAGGTGGCTGGATCTAAGAATGTGAGTCATGGTGACATGCCGGGATTACGGGTGTGCGATTATTAAATCAGTCCACCAATCCCAGAAGCCTCGATATAAAAGGGCCAGAAAGATGCAGTAAGGTCTCTTCATTGCTTGTTTTTGCTGTCTTCCACCACCATGAACTGTTGCCCCCTCTGCCATGTACCATCCTGCCCTGGAGCCAGTGATTATGGACTGAAACCTCCACTCTTTTCCCTTTAACTCTGAGTGTCCAGCATTTTGTCTCAGCAATGAGAGAAAAGAAACCAAGACACTTATTTGCTCTAACTTCATTACATTGTATGACCCCCAAAACAGAAAATATGGCTGTTTCTTTCATTCTATATTCACAGTTCCTGGCACACAGCAGATACCTAATAAACACTGGTTCAGTGAGGATTTAAACATTTCTGTCTTCTAAGTCCCAAACTGTTAAGAACTTCCCCACCCCCATTTATTCCTCAGTCTTCTCTGTTGCTCTGTATTTTCACTATCTCAATGTTGATGACACTTACACAAATCTCCAGTCGGGCATGGTGGCACAAGCCTATAATCCCAGCACTTGGGAGGCTGGGGCAGGAAGACTGCTGTGAGTTCAAGGCCAATCTGGGCTACATGGTAAGATCAGGGCCAGCCTTAATTATACAGTGAGACCTTGTCAAAAAAAAAAAAAAAAATCTCCAGACAAGAGACACTCATTATTATCAAATTCATTTGGTTATTTTCCATTGTTTTTAGTTTGGCATCCATCAGAGAGAAAGTGATTGAATTCTCTTTTTATTTCCTTTGCCAACAACAAAAACACCTGATTCCATCCTAAAAAATGTGCCTGTATGTTCCTGCCTACAGTCACCTGGACTTAGCAACATTTTTTATCTCTAGTCTTCTGAAATAAAAATAATGCACTAACCTAGTACCTCCAAGCTTAATTCTGATAATATCAATAAACAAAGTACTCTCCATCAAAACCCTTCAACAGCTCCCTGTGGCTTTCAAATATCTATATTCTGCTTGGTATTCAAAGCCCCTCTGAATCTTGCCTAAGTACCCTAGCAAGGCAGTCTAGTTTGGTGGTTAAGACCATAAACTCAGCTGGGCATGGTGGCACACACCTGTAATCCCAGCACTCAGCAGCTTAAGGCAGGCAGATCACTGTGAGTTCGAGGACAGCCTGGGCTACACAGTGAGTCCATGGCCAACCTAAACCACATAGCAACACCCTGTCTCAAACAAACAAAACCATAAGTTCTACAGTTAGGCTGCCATTTTAAATGCAAAGACACAGGGACAGGGACAGATCCCAGTTTCACCACTTAATCGTTTAATCTTGTTATTAAAAACAAATAAACAAAAGTTATTTTAATTTATATTAAATTAAGGGGCACCTAGATAATGTGTAGCAGGTGGCAAAAATTATCATGTTGTTTTACTTATGTTTTGTAGCCCTACCGCCAATCATCCAAAGCCTACATTCCAATCTTTTTAAACTCGCTATTGACCTGATGCTCTTTAAACCCTCTGTTCTGAGGCAAAAGTCCACCACCAGGTAAGGACCAGCTGATAAACTGTCAGAGCTGTGTCCCCTCTTCTAACTTAAAAGTATTTCCAGTCAAAAGCTTCTGCCACAAAAGGACCTTTCTCTCTAGGAGTGTCTACACATCTCATACACTGAAATGCCCCAAAGGTTGCTCATCAAAGAATTTTCAGCCCTGTTCAAAGATCTCCAGTGTACAATTATCCATCTTCTTCTTTCATGTTCTCATTCCCCTCCCAAGGTGCAGATCAGACACTATCTTACCACTATTTTCTATCCCCTGTGGCAAAGCTGTTTCTGTTCTTATGATGCTAGTCTACGCAACAGTTAAAACTCTCACGGTTATGCTCCCTACCACAGTCCTATTACTTTTCTCTGTGTTCCATTTGGATGAAAGCACTTAATTAAAATTAGTCCTACAGTCCAAATACGAACAGAATATAGACTTCCACCTCAGGCCTTACTACTATAAGAATATTATCCTCCCGGCATTTTACTATCCTTTCCATGCAGAGGAGTAGGTATTAGTAAAGTCTTTATGGATGACTAATTCCTAAGAATGGAAAAATGAGAACTTCGACATTACCAGAAATTTTCCCACAGGGGTCAATCTGAAGGAAACAATAAATTACAAATATAATCTATAATTTCCAAAGAATAATCTAACAACTTAGTATGGGACTCTATAAATGAGTGCAAACTACTTCACTACTCAAATGGAAAAGTAGTTATGATATCTGAAGTCACAAAAATATAGCAAGAAGACAACTAGATCTAATGAATAGTTGGGCATGGTAGTACATACCTATAATCCCAGCACTCAGGAAGCTGAGGCAACAGGATCTTGCAAGTTCGAAGATGGCCTGGGCTACATTGTGAGTTTAAGGCCTGCCTGTACTACATAATGAGACCCTGTCTCAACAAAACCAACATAAATAAATAAATAAACCTAATGAACAGTCTTCAAGTCACTTAATGACTTGCTACAAATGTTTTGTTTGTACTGTAGCCAATATTGTCAACCAAAGGAAAACATCCCAGAAGCCTATGCCTAGATATCACTACAGAATTGAAATAATTGTATGTTCTCTAATATTAGATGTCATGAATCACAATACCTTGAAAGGCCTTTTTTTTTGTGGTGGTAGTGGTGGGGAATCTAAGGGATGCTCTCCTACTGAGCAACATCATCAGTCCTGGTGGGGGTAGGGGTGTCTCACTAAGTTGCCCAAGCAAGATCTGACCTTGCCCTCCTCCTGCCTTAACCTCCCTAAGTAGTGGGATTCTTGCAAGAATTATTTTAAAAGAACTTATAAGAATTCTAAAAATTAAAGAAGAAATAGAGCACCTAAAATCAGAAATGTAGTGAACGTTCATTATTGTGCCTACATCTGCCTTAAAAACAAGCTCAAACTGCTTCCTTTTTTTAAAGAACTAAAAATGGTTTCACATGGAAGATGTCCCTATAAAAATTCAAGAAAAGCAGCAGAGATGTTAAATTAAATGGCTAATTGTGGATTTATAATTTCAAAAAAGAACCTGTCTTCAGGCTGTGTTAGTCAAAGTGTAGTCCTAGACAAAAAACTAGTCCCTACTCCATAAGTGAAACAGAGAAATTTGGAGTAAACATTAAGAAACTTTAATAGCAATCTGACAGAGAAATTCTACATCTATTGAATCTAATTTTTTTTAAAATGGATGTTATAGCTTTTAAATCATATTTTATCTGTATTAGGAAAAATCAGTCCATGAAAGATGGAAATGTTAGAATTATCCCTCCAAGAGTATTTATTTCTGAGACAATAAAGTGGATGTATTTTTTTTCATTTCTTCCAATAAATACAACTAAAAAATCTGGACATCACATATAAAACAAAAATAAGACTGAGTGGAAAACTGTTAAAAGTGGTAAGAATGAAGACTGGTCACGAGTACTAGGGCCACCCAAAGAATAGCATAATGGTGAAGTCTGCAGGATTTATTTTGTCTCACATATTCCAGATTTGGAGAGGCCAACAACCTGGAAATTCTAGTGGGCACAAACAAAAAAGTCTTAAAGGTCTTGTTTTCTTTAGTCAAAGGACTGGCAAAGAAACACGCTAGCAAAATAACATTTTTAAAGAAGAAACCACTCTCTCTCCAAACACCACAGGAAAAAACTGCAGTCCTAACCCCATTCACACCAACAAAGGTCAAGCGGGCAGCCTAAGCATCACATACCATGTGTAACACGATGCCAAACCTCTCCATACCAAAGTAGCGTTACAGTAGGCCAAGCAGGGTGCCCAAACTGCTATCCATCAACTAGTAACAAGGTATGCTTCCACACCTCTCCCCTGGAGAACCTGGGTTTCTACCTCCTGGTCAATGGAGCCCAAATGGGGAATCTGTGCTTCTAATTCCTCCTAGTGATAACAAGGCAGCACCCAGTATCCTGTCCCACCTCCCCATTCTTTTCTGCTGGAGTTGGGAAAGGAAGGGGGCTGTAAAAACAAGAGGCTTAAGTAAGATTCAGAATCTCACAGCATAATAGCAAAATGTCTAGGTTTTGATTTTTAAAAATCATTCATCATAACAAGAGCCAGGATGAGTTCAGACTGAATTAAAAAGCCATCAGTAGATGTCAACTCCCCGATGGCAGCAATGTTAGAATTATCTGACAATTCTAAAGCTGCCATGATAGAAATAATTGAACACTTACAAACATATTTAAAAATAAAAAACCTAGACTAGTAAATACAAGATATAAAGAAGAACCACATGCAAACTTTATAGCTGTAAAATACCAAAACACAGCAGTTTAGTGGGTAGACACAACAGGATAATGGAAGGGACAGAGAACATGCACCATAACATAGAACAGTAGAAAGTACTCAATCTGAACAACAGAAAAACTAAAGAAAATTGGACAAAATTTCAGAACCTGAGAAACTATAAAAGATCTAATGTTCAAGTCATCAAGAGTCATGAAAAGAGACAAGAAAGTCAGACAGCTGAAAAACAGAAAGAAGTAATGGTGAAAACTTCCCAAATTTTGCAAGTCATAAACCCTCAAATTCAGGAGCTTAGTTAATCCCAAACAGGATAAACCCGAAGCAATTGATACTGAGGTAAAATAAACTTCAGAAAAAACATTTTTTTAAAGATAAAAGAAAATAAAAGCCCTAAGAAAAATGATACCTTAACTACAGAGTAAAAATTATTTGTATAACATAGATTGCATCTAAACCCATGGAGGGCAGGAAAAAGTTGTACAATATTTCTCAAGGGCTGAAAGACAAAGAACTATCAGCACAGAACCCTAGACTCAAAGAAAACTGAAGGAAAAATCAAGACATTCTCATACAAAGGAAATTTAAAAAATACTGCACAGGACACCTACCTTAAAAGAATGGCTAAAGAAAGTTTTCAAAACAGAAAATTATAAAGGAAGAAATCTTGAAAAATCAAGAAAGAACACAGTGGGTCAGTGACACAGCTCAGCAGCATACGTGCCTGCCTGGCAAGTGCAAGGTCCTGAGTTTGATTCCCAGTACAAAAAACAAAACAAAACACAGAAAGCATGACTATGAGTAAATATAATATGCTTAGAGTAAATACGGTAGACTTTCCTTTTCCTTTTAAGTTTTCTAATTTATGTTTCACTGTGGAAGTTAAAATTGTAACACAGTCTGATATGATTCTAACTAATGTAACAGAAATAACAATCACAAAAGGAAAGTAAAGGAATTTAGAAGTAAGATCAAGCATGATGGCATACAACTGCCCTGAATTCAAACCAACATGGGGTAGGGGGGAGAATGAAAGAATTCAATGGCATTATCAATCAAGAGAGAAACCCTACCTCACTGGATTCAAGTTCCTTCTACTCAGTGTTACTTCACATTCCTTTTCTTCCTCTCTCAGAGCCCTTCCTTCTTTTCAAGGATAATATCATCTACTTACAAATTTAATTATATCCCTTTCTAAAGTTCTTAATTCCTTTTTCTAAAACTCCTCCTCTTGACTTAACTAACACTCACAAAATGACTCCATCAGCTCTTTCCTTGTAGGTAACTTCCAGGATGCCAACCTGCAGTTTTACTCCTTTTCTCCTCCAAAAAAAAGTTTTTAATTATCAACATGAAAAATTAGGACATTTCACCTAAAAAAAAAAAAAATCAAGTCTTCTTCCCTCAGAGTCTAACTGATCCTTAGAGAACAATCTACCCAAAATCAGCAGAAAACATTGTACCCCAGTGCCCAAAGAACATATATCAAAACAGATTGTATTCTGTGCCATAAACCTAATCTCAACAAATTTATTTATTCATTTAAATTTTTGTTTGTTTGTTTTGCCTTTTTAAGACAGGGTCTCGCTATGCAATTTAAGCTGGCCTTCAGTTTACTTTGTAGCCCAAGTTGGTCTTGAACTTGCAACAACCCTCCTGCCTCAGCCTCTTAAGTGCTGGGATTACAAGTGTGCATCATCATGCTCACCTTCAACAAATTTAAAATAGCTGAGATCATACCAAGTATGTTCTCCAACCATAATAGAATCAAACTAGAAATCAGAAACTAAAAGATAAAAGGAAAAAATCCATACTTGTAACACAGTACACTTCAAAATAAACCATGAGTAAAAGAGAAAGTCAAAGGAAATAAAATATACACTAAATTGAATGAAAATAAAAATACAACATATTATATATATTTATTGTTAAAGCAGTGCTTTAAAATATTACAATATGTTATAACATATTACAATATATATCAAAAAGCAAAGCAGTGATAAAGCAGTGCTGAGAGGGAAATTTATAGTGTTATATGCTCTCATGAATATAAAGGCAAAACTTTTTAATAAAATAGTAGTAAACAGAATTCAGAAATATATACAAAAAAATCACTTACTATTCAAAAATCAATATATTCTACCATGTCAAGAAGAAAAACTGTGGGGTTTGGGGTGTAGCTTGGGGGTAGAGAGTGAGATTAGCATGTAAGTATGAAGGAGTACAAGGATGTGAATTTGATCCTCAGTACCAGAAAGAAAAAAGGAAAGAAGGAAAGAGGAGAGGAGGAGGGGAGAGGAGGAGCCACAGCATATCAATTTGATCCACAAGAAACAGCAGACACAATTCAGCATCCACTCATGATCAAAACTCTCAAAGACAGGGAAATGGAGAGCAAAATAGTAGTAAATAGTACTCAGATGCTCAACTCGATAGAGGGCACCAACGAAAAACCCAGAGTTAACGTATATGTAATGATAAAAGAATAAACACTTTCCCTCTAAGATCAGCAACAAGGTAAAGATGTCTTTTCTCACCATTCTTAATCAACATAGTAACAGAAGCTTTAGTCAGAGCAGTAAGCCAAGAAAAGGACATAAAATATTATACGAGTAAAATACAGATGGAGATAAAATCACCCCTAGCCACAGAAGATATAATTGTCTATGTTTAAAAAAAAAAATCCCAAGGAATCTATAAAAACTCCTAGAACTGAAGAGTAGGTTCAGCAAGATCACAGAATACAAGATCAACATATAAAAAAGATTACAAACTACAAAATCATTATATAAAAGTTAATTATATTTTTGTAACACTTGGACATCAAAATTACAACTGCAATACCACTTAGAATATGTTATTTACATTATGTATAACGTATTATATATCATATTATATATAACATTATATTACACGTAACATATATTTACATGTAAACTAACAAAAATCCAATAAAACCTAAGAAAAAATATGTATAAGGCTTGTAGGATAAAACTACACAATGCTGATGAAAGAAATCAAAGATTTGCAGGGTATAGTGGTGCATACCTATAATCCCAGCACTCAGGAGGCGGAGGCAGGAGAATCATAGTGAGTTTGAAACCAGCCAGGACTACCTAGTGGTTTCAAGGCCAACCTTGTGTCAGAAAGAGAGAGAGAGAGAGAGAGAGAGAGAGAGAGAGAGAGAGAGCCTAAATAAACAGAAAGACGCACTCACAGGTTACAAAACATGGCAGTAAAAAATGTCCATTTTCCTCAAATGATTCGAGTCTAATGAAATTTCTATCAAAATCCCAGGAAGATGCTTTTGGAGATCTAGATTACTGAACAATATATATGAAAAAGCAAAGAAACATGAGCAACTAAGTCAACTTCAATAAACAAGAAAAAAGTGTGAAAAATCAGTGCACTTCATTTAGAAGTTTTTTATCTAGGGCTGGGGATATAGCTCAACAGCACAGGGCCTGCCTGGCAAGCACAAGGTTTTAAGTTTGATTCCAAGTACCAAAAATAAAAATAAAAAAATAAATAAAAGATTTTTTCTAAAGATTGTACAGCATAGTAACCAAACCTGTGCGGTACTGGCAGAGACACACTAATCAACTGAACAGAACAGAGAATCTAGGCTAGACTGACACAAATACACCCATTTTTTGACAAACATGCAAAAGATAGCCTTTCTAATAAACGGTGCTGTCTCTGACCATACCACTCTAAAGGTGCCAAATCTCATCTAATAAATGGTGCTGAAGCAACTGAACATCCATAGGCAACAAACCTTGAACTAAGTCTCATACCTTATACAAAAAGTAACTCAAAATGGGTCAGGAAAAAATATGAGAAAATATTCTGGGGTTGGGGATATAGCTCAGTGGCACAGTGCCTGCCTAATAAGCACAAAGTCTTGAGTTCGATTCCCAGTACAAAAAAAAAAAAAAAGAGAGAGAAAATATTCTGGATGTGGATCTAGGCCAAGAGTTCCTACATGTGACACAAAAAAAGCATGATCCATAGAAGAATAAATTGTGAAACTAGACTACAACAAAGTTTAAAATTTTTTGTTCTGCAAAAGACCATGTTTAGGAAATGAAAAGACATTCAATCTGTAGACACATCACATCTTTGACACACGATTAGGATCCAGAGTATACTAAGAACTCTCAGAGCTCAATGTTTGATTCCCCAGCACCACCAAAAAGGATGCTCAACATCATCAGTCATTAGGGAAAATAGTGGTCACATAAATGTGGTGAGAATGCAGAAAAACTCAGCATTCATACATCACTGTTAGAAACGCAACATGTTATAGCTGCTCTAGCAAACAATCTTGGCAACTTCTTTAAATACTAAGCCTATCAGTACCACACAACCTAATAACTGCATTCTGCTCAGTTAGCAGAGAAATTAAGACTTTTGTTCACACAAACCTTGGATGTGAGTGCTTATTGCAGCTTTATTTTAAACAGCCAAAAACTGGAAACAGCTGAATGTGAACTGCATGAACAGTTAAAAGAAACATAAACATATACCATATATATACATCTATACTATGAAATACTATTCAGCAAGAAAACGGAAGCAACTATTGATACATGCAACAACCTGGGTTACTAATACAGAATTATGTTGAATGAAAAGTCAATTCCAAAGATACTTAAGATTACATCTATAAAATTCTTGAAATGGCAAAATTACAGAAATGAGAACAGATTAATGATTATTAAGACTCAAAGAGTGGGTAGTAGCTGAGGATTTAGTTCAGCAGCATAAGCACCTGCTTGACAAGTGCAAGGTCATGAGTTTAAACCCCAGTACCAAAACAAAACAATAACCAAAAAAAGAGTGGGTAGTTATGAGAGAAATAACCAGGGCTGAGGCAGGAAGATTAAAAATTCAAACCAGCCTGGTCAACTTATCCGAAATCTGTCTCAAAACAAAACATTAAAAAAAATGTCTGGGGATATAGAGATAGAAATGTTCTGTTTGTTATCTGTACCAATGTCAATATCATAGGTCTAACACTGTGCCAGTTTTACAAAATGATACCACTGGAACTAAATGAGCACATGGCAGATACATAGGATGTTTCTGAAATATTTCTTATAATTGCAGATAGATCTATAATTATCTCACTATAGAAAAAAGTTTAACTTAAGAAAATAGTAGATCTTCACTCACTATTCTAAGAGTGATCATCAAAATGTGAACATCTCAGATCTCCCTCTTAAACCCTTACTAATCTTACTTTGTGCTGGTCTAAGTGAAGATATACAGGTATGAATATAGCATTTTATCTGTACTCACAGACACCACACATTCAAGTAGAGTGCCAAACACAGGCATTAATCAACAGTGAAACAAACTTCATAAAGGATTTGGGAAGTGATCAAATATTTAAACAAAACAAGGCACTTTCATAAGTGGGAAGGAGGGTGATCCTAGGAAGATAAGAAATAAAGGCACTGCACCAAAAATAAGCACAGTACCTATGGAAAAGAAGAATGTGTGAGTGTGTGAGTCTGTGTGTGTGTTGTGAAATAAAAGAAAGACAGGATGACTAAAGAAGTCCCTAAACACAGAGTACAGAAGTTCAAATGCCTTAGAAGCCTTCCTCACCAATCCAGCCAATCAAAAGCACCACGTTGGTAAAAAACTAATGGACAACTAAAAGAGGAAAACTACTCAGCCAGGAAAAGGAACGGGCTACTGAAAGACTAAATCTCAGCAATATTCAGCTGAGTTTGTAAAAAGCATCACATAACTATATAAAATTTTAGACAAAAAGCAGACCAGGGGTTATGATTGGAACTTGAGAGGGTGCCTGCCAAAAGGAAACAACAAAACTGGGGGACAGGGGCATGATGTAAATGCTTCCTATCTTTTTTTTTTTTCTGTCTTTTTGAGACAGGGTCTTGCTACCCAGTTCAGGCTGGCTTTAAACTCACTTTGATGATTCATATCTTAATTTAAGTTACATCAGAATATACATGTAACTCAAGTTCATAAAATATAAAAAAAGCAGCTCTTTTCCAAACCTATTCCACATCCCCACTACTTTCCACTATCCAATCTCTCCAACATTCTTTTTGTTAATAAAGGGTGGGGGGAGTACCCAAAGCCCCTCAGTGTGTGACCTGTTAGGAACCAGGGCACCACAGCAAGAGGCAAGTGAGGGAAGTTTCATCTATATTTACAGCCCTCTCCACATCTCTACCATTACCACTTAAATTCGGCTTCCTGTGAAGTCAGCAAATGTTAAGTGTCTAGTAGGGAAACAAATCCTACTGTGAATTACACATGTTAGGCATCTAGGTTGCTCTCTGAATCATCTCAAAACCATACATTGGCATAATCACTCAATAAATATTAACTGACTTAACAAACAGTAAGCATCCACATCTAGTTCTAGTCTATGCTCACTTCTTCCTCTATCCTCTTTCACATCCTTTGTCTTGGTCCCTTTTTGACCTACTGTCTCTTTCATCTGTTCTCTCCCCTTTCCTACACCAGTCCCAATCTTAACTCATTACAAAAATAAAACTCCCGTCTATTTTAAAACAGTGGTACACAACTGCAATGTTTTAACACTTCTGAATCTCAACCAATTAGAAACCGTATCCAAGAAATCTTACTAAAAACAAAGTGCTAATGCTGTATGTTGTTACCTAAGAATAAGTGATATATGTGTCTATAAACAAAAGCAGAAATGGAGTTACTCTTGTTGTGGCCTTACTTTCCTGAGTATGAGAGAGCCTTTTCCCTGAACTAGCTGAGTGTAGACACACGGCTAGGCCTGATGGTACAAGCCTGAAGTCCCTAGGTACAGCACTTGGGGGACATGACAGTCTTTTGGCAGAATGATCACTTGGGCCCAAGAGTGGAGACCAGTCCAGGCAACGCAGTGCAACCCTCTCAATAAGAGGAGGAGGAAAAACAAAACAAAACAAAAAAGGACAGTACTCCAGACCAACAGAATTATGAAAAACAAGACTGAAAAAATGTCACAGACCAAAGACTAAAAACACACGATGCCTAAATACCTTGTGGTACCTTGGAATGGATCCTGTAACAAGAGAATATTAATGGAAAAACTGGAGAAATCTAAATCAAGTCTGGAGTTTAGTTTAAAAAAAAACTTGTATGAGGCACTAACATATGATTAAGATTCACATTTCTTATTCTTCTCTTAAGTAGGTAAAGAGACAGAGACAGCGAGAACCCTCAGCGAGTGAGGGTTTCCAGCTGAAAAGCTCCAAACAGATCATCGTCACTGTGACACTCAGCCCATCATCTCACCTGATGCCATGTGACTGAGATTAAGAACCCAGTTTTAATTATCCCAGTCACTTATTCATTTAGTCAGCTTTTTTTTTTTTTTGGTCTTTTTGAGACAGGGTCTCCTTATGCAGTTCAGGCTTGTGCTCACTTTGTAGCCCAGGCTGGCCTCAAACTCACAACGATCCTCCTGCCTCAGCCTCCCGAGTTCTGGGTACTCAGCATTTACTGAGTGCCTACTGCTTACCGGGCACTAGGGACACATGAGCTAGAACAGAAAGCCACAATGCCAGTTCCCATAAAGCTTAAACTCCCTGTTGAGGAAGCTGGACACTTAACAAACATTTGCATAAATAGGGAGAGCTCTAAATTTTACAGCCTGCTCTTTAAAAAAACAGTACCAAACAAACCATCAGAACATTCATTAAAACCAGTTATCACTGGCACTGTGAATAAAGGCTTCTCAGATTTCAAAGTACACTCAACCTAGAATCCAGTGAAAGAAGCTCCTAATTCAGTCTTGTATGTTGCAGCCTGAGATTCTGCATCTCTTCCAGACTCCCAGGTGACAAGAAGTGAAGCCTGTCCAAGAACCATACCAGAAAAAGCAAAGCTCTGAAGTACACAGAAACACCCTTAAACTATCACCGTAAAATACAAGCTCCATAAAGGCAAGAACACTGTATCTCTCTTATTTACCACAATACTTAAAACCTAGACAGACAACATCTGATTAATGGTGACAAACAAATGGATAAAAGATATGGACCAGTGCTGCTCTACTGTAGCCACCTGGCACACTTGACTATTGAACACTTAAAATGTAGCTAGTGACTGAATAGTTTTAAATTTAACTTTAATTTAAATAACCACATGTGGTCAGTGGCTACCACTGGACGTAGACACAGTCTAGGTCTATGGCATAAAAACCACTGGACTAATAAGAGTTGGTTAGCTCAGTGGCTTTGAGAACGAGGTCAAGGTCACAACTTCAGGGGTGGGAAAGAGGGGGTCGGCAAGCCAAGTTGACCAGATAAAAGTGGCAATGACAATGCAAACCATTTCAATTCTCAGGAAATCTTTAAATGGGTACTGTATCGATTATGAGCGAGTGAATGACATTTCATTCATTCATTCTTACAGGAAAGGCTGCCCCATTACCTAGAGCCCGCTACTTCCCTTGCACAGACCTCTGCGGATTCAGGGCCAGGTCCTCTCTACGGGCAGCGGGCCGAGGAGCCCCCGCCCCCAGCAGCTGCGCGTCCTCCCCTCCCCCGTCGCGCCGGCCCATGAGGGTCAGCCTGGTACCGCGGCTCCAAATACCGGACGGCCGGACCCAGAAGCCATATTTAGCTATATTTTTGTCCATAAAACAAACTTCCGTCTTCTGAAAGAAAAACGGTTCTAACTCAATGTCAAACTAGGACGGAAACTCGCTGCTTGCCGCAGATGCCAACCGGAGATGCCCCGCGTCCCTCGGCCCCGGAGTCCCCGACCCAGACTCCGCGTCCCGGCCCGCAGCAGCGCTGGCCACAAAGGGACGCGGGACGCGGCCGCAGCCGGGCCTCCGCCTCCCGCGCCGGCCCCGCGCCAGCGCCAGCGGCCCCGGGACAGCCGGCGCGGGCGGACACTCACCTCGCTGTGCGGCGGCGGCGGCGGCGGCGGCGGGCGCTCCTCCGGGCCGGCCCGGGCGGTCGCGGCGCGGTCCCGCGGGCCGCAGCGCGGGCGCTACTCTCGGGCCGCCGTCCGCCGCGCCGCCTCCTCGGCCACTGCCGGCGGCTCCCCCGGCGGGCGGGCGGGCCCGGCGCGGGCCCCGCCTCCGTCGTGCCCGCCCCCGCCTCTGCGCCGGGCCTCCCGGGCTGGGCGCGCTAGTCCGGGCCGTCCCGCATGCCGCGCCGCTGCCACGCGCTCGGGGCCCTCAGCGCGGCGGGCGGGGGCCGCCCGCAGGCCGTCGCTCGGGCGGGTCCTCACGGCGCGGCGCGCTCGGCGGCGCGGGGCGCGTGCGGCTGCGCGGGGCGGGCGCGCTCGGCCCCTCCCCTGCGGCGAGCCCACCGAGCGCCGCCTGCGGGCCTGGGGCGGGCTGTTCCGGCGCCTTCCCGGCCGCCTGGAGCCCCGAGCGGCCTGGGCTAACCGACTCCCCACCCCAACCGTGTGCGGACAAAGAGACTGCGCAGGGGGTGAGGCAGCGCTCGGGCCGCTTCAGGTCGAGCCTGGCGCGGGGTGAGAGAAAATGGAGCTGCCCTCACCGCTCCGCGGAGGCCCCGGTCGGCCGGGCCCGCGCTCCAGGCCGCCCCTCGCTCGGGCGGAGCCACCTGTAGCCTCGGACGGCGCCAGCGGCGCCTCCTCCTCCTCCGGCCCTGCGGGTTGCGGGACGCGGGCTGGGCCGGAAGACGCTGCTGCACCTCAGGGACCGAAAAACTGAAACGAGTGACGGAGCCCGCGGCGGCGTGGGGGGCGTTCGTCGGCCACCCCAGCGGCCTCGCCGCCCTCGCCGGGCAGCGCGCGCCCAGTGCCGGGGCCCGCGCCTCGAAGGGTGGAAGACGGAGTCTCGGTTGGTGTCTCCCCGCTAGGCTAACCGGCCGTGCCTTTACTAAATTAAGTCGCCTAGAGGTTCGTGTCTTACTGCTTGCCAACCAAGAGCTAGGATGGTAAGAGGCCGTTCTATTTATATTTCAGTGGCCCAGTGTAAATCTCTAAATGTATACTGTGCATATAGACCGGGAGTGTAGCTCAGTGATGCAGCGTTTTCCCACCGTGCGCTAGGCCCTGGGTTCCATCCCCAGCAACACGGATAAATAAATGGGCGATAAAATTGCATACTAGGTGTTCCTGTAGCCAAAAAGCTGTAAGTGAAAAATTTTACTGACAGACGTCTCTGGAATTGTACTATCCTATTTATTGGTCATCTACATCTTCCAAATAGTATATTTGAAAATAAAAGGCTCCGTTTTAAAAGTACAGTATTTCTATGATAAAGTAGAAGCAGAGTCGATTGTTAGCCTCTTAATGTTTACAAGGAAAGTTCGTTCTGAAATAAAGGTGTCTTTTAAAAATACTGTATACCAAAAAAAGAAAGAAAAACCCTAGAGAGAAAAGATTAAACCCTAACTAAAGAGATTTACAAATCCCTTAACTGACAAAGGATCCCTATCCAGAGTATATAAAGTAATCTTACAACTCAATAAAAAGACTTAATAATCCAATTAAAAGGTTAACAAAAAAGACAGTTTACGCAAGAAGATATGTAAATAATCAACAATTAATGTTCAACATCATTAGTCACTAAGGGAAATGCAAATTAAAGCCCCCGTGGGAAAGTTCTTCACACCCACTACAATAGCTGCAATTAAAAAAAATCTTGTTGGTGAGGAGGTGGAGAAATTAGTACCCTCATACATGGCTTATGGAAATAAAACAGTGCAGCTACTTTGGAAAACGGTTTGTCAGTTTCTTAAAACGTTATTCATGAAAGTTCCATTTGACCTAACGTGTTTACTCCTAGGTATGTAGCCAAGAGAACTAAATATATGTTCATACAACTATTCATACATGTTCCTAACAGCATTATTTGTAATGGAAAGTGAGAACAATCCAAATGACCAAGAAATGCTCAGTAAATAAGCAGAATATGATGTATCCATACAGTGGAACAAAGTACTTGGAGAACACAGAACATAAACTTCAAAAACAGTGATAAGCTAAGTGGAAGAAGCTGGGTGCGAAAGAGCTGATACTGTGTGATTCTGTTTATATAAACTGTCTAGAGATGGCAAATCTGTCCATATAGTGATGGGTGGTTACCTCTGGCTAGCGGTAGGAAAGAGCATGGCTGCAAAGGACACAAGTATTTTTGTGTTACAAAATGCTCTAAAATTAGGTTGTAGTAATGGTTGTATACCTGCAGATTTGCTAAAAATAACTCAATTGGTGCTTGAAACAAGTTTTATGGTATGTAAAATTATCTTAATAAAACAATTTTTAAAAAACATATCTGAAATGTTAAGTAGCACAAGATGTCTTGTGCTTTTTTAAAAAAATCTTGTTGTAAAAGTCCTTTGCCATTAAAAAAAAAAAAGGAAAAAGCCTTTAGAACAAAAAAGAATTCTACGCTGTTTGTATTGTACAATGTAATAAAATCACTTTTCACACCTGGTGTATAACCTAGCACATTTACCTCTCAACACCAATCTACCCACTCCATTCAAAAAACATTTCCTTCCTTTACCCACTAAAGGAACAGGAAATGGGGTAAAAAAGGGTAAGCATGTTTAGAGGAGGAAGGAACTGGATGAACAGAGTTGAGATTTGCCAACAAAGGACACAGATCAGGGAATCCAAAGTAAAAGACACTGACATAATCTTTCCCAGTGTTTTTCTCATGTCCCTTTTGTTGTATGACCAAGAACACACTGGTTTCCTTAAGTTATGCAGATGTGTGTATCAGAGACTACCTTTGAGCTTGATAATAGTATAATTCAGATAACTTTCATGATTTAATGGATTTTAAAGACTTTCTCATGATTTCTATTATCTTACCACTGAATAAATTTTTTAGTGAAAACACAGTGAAGTTGAACTATCCCCAGTGAATTAATCCATCTGCCCTGCCTTATCACTTCCCCTCATCCTGGGAAGCATACCAGAGGCAGCTGCTCCTCCCTTTCAATCAGTACACTTCTTCTATAAGGCCCTCTTTAAAATGGTTGTTGTCTGAGTGATGCTACTATTCTTTCAACTTGTGAATAAGGCCTAGTGTGTGGTACCTAACCAGCAAGAAATCAAGGAAGTGGCAGTGAGAAAAGAGTCTTTGTAAGAGGGAGATGCCTAAGAGGGATTGATCCCTGTGGTAGGAGGACAAAGGAAAAGAAAAAAATAAAAGCTTGTTGCAAGAACTGTGTGTGAAGCACCCATAGGATGGGAAGAAGGAAGAGGGTGATGGATGAAAAAGGAACAAACAAAGACAAACCCATACAGGAGTCAGATGACATGAAGTATGTAGATACATGCAACATGCGTAAAGTATAGCATTCAATGATTTTTTACTTTTTGCCTTTGCCAAGGAAAGATCTGACATGTCTACCTTGTGGCTGCAACTTGAGGAATACAGGAATACTTCATCTTGTCATACTTCCCCCGCCCATAGCACATCATCACTCTTATGGCTGCATAGCTCTGAGACGCAGGAAGAATAGGGTGCAAACTGAGTGAAGACAGGAGCCTGTTCATCCTTTGGGTGGTGATCGTGTGTAAGATCAGCAGTGAGGAAGGTGTGATGGTGTGGTAAGGACAGTCCCAGGCAGAAAAGGTAGAAGGATAATCAGTCAAGAGCCTGGCAGCCTTGGATCTGGTGATAAAAGCAGAACATTTCCGCATTTGTGGGACGTAGGGCAGGTAAATGACCAATAGTTACAGTACTATACTAAATAGCTATATCCAAAAGCCCCACATGCTGGTGGTGTAAAACCACTAGTTCTGGGGGCTGGGGACTTAGCTCAGTGGAACAAGCGCCTGCCTGACAAGTTCAAGGTCATGAGTTTGATCCGTGGTACAAAAAAAAAAAAAAAAACCCACTAGTTCTATCCCGTATTCCATGTCCCCTGAAAGTCAACAGGGACTTGGACATCACTATGAGTTCATGCTGAAGAAAAATACATAGCCTCATGTCATTCCTCAGTGACAGAGACAGTAGGAGAGAGTACAGTAGCAGCTAGGCTTCCTCAAAATTTGGTTGCAACCAGAATCTCAGAATGAATTCTGTGACCAGAATCATGGAAAAAATTAAGCTAATGAACTGAGGTACCACTGTATCTCCATGCTTGCATTTTAATGCCAAATCAAATCATGGAGCCATATATAACTTTTAAGGGGGCAGGGAAACAGTCCCAGTGTGTAGCCCAGAAAACACAGCTAGAAATACTTGAATTACAACACTAATGATTATCAATAGTATCAACGTTAACGACAAATTTTTTTAACTTTTTACTTTGAAATAATTATTCATTTACAGGAAGTTTTAAAAATTGCAAAGAGAGGTTCTTTGTATTCTTTCCCCTGTTTCCCCAAATGACTATGTCTTATATAACTATAGTGCAATATTAAAACCAGCAAGCAGACATTGGTGCAATGTGTGTGTATAGCTCTGTGTCATTTTATCACACATGCAAGTTCCTGTAACTACCACTACCAGAATCAAGATATAAAACTTGGCCCATCACCACAAATATCTTTCTCATGCTACCTTTATATAGTCCCATCCTTCTCTAGCTGGTACCTATCTTCTTAACCTTTGGCAGCCAGTAATCACTATAATTTTGTCATTTCAGGAATGTTATATAAATGGAGAAATGTGATATGATCTAGGACCTTTTAAGATTGGCTTTTTTTACTCAGCATGATAGGTCATGGTTGTTTGTTTGTTTTATGCCATCCACTCTAAGCTGTCAGGGATGAAAATCCTAGCTCTCTACTTGGTCTTCCTGATGCTATTGCAGCAGGAGAGAAGGATCATGAAGGAAGCCTAATGAAGATGGTAGGGAGGAAGGTGGGGATCCAGGCTTTTTATTCAGCCTTTGTTAACCCACATAAAGAGTGAGGTCACATCTTTCCTAGGATGTTTGGCTGGAATAAAGGAGATACTGTCTAAAAGTCTTCTATCAAGCCCCTTGCTTCTTTGGCTAGAGAAAGCAGACATTTCTTATTATTTTTTAGAAGTCTGATCCTGTGGTGTTCCTAGGTTACCTGTTCTCTAGCACTCGGTCTGGTAGATACGAGACAAAAAGAAAACCCAGGGAGCTCACTGCTCTGTCATTCTTCCAATTCTAAAATCCTTAGTCAATTTTTATGCTTTCTCTGCTTTCTGGGTCTTCCGTGTAATATACTGTCCCCAGGGCTTTGAGATGTTCCTATGGGATGTTCCTATGCTCCATTTACTATTGTACAACAGAAGCTGAGAATAAATTTTTAAAACCAAAATTAATGCAGATTGCATTTTTATCCCTATAAAAATGTCACTCACAGCTTCTTACATTTCATTTGGCTTTCTTGAGTCAGAGAGAAAAGGAATGAGATACTGCTGATCTATTACATCTTGGACATCCATGTAGTACTGGGAAAAATGCTAGGAATTACAGGTCAGAGGTTCAGTTGAAATGTGAAGTCAGTAAACAGAGGAATGGGAAAGTTGAAATCTTCAGTGAAGAGAAGCTTGAGGTGTAGCAGATGAATCAGGGTTTGTATTAAGAAGGCCAGGATGAATGGTCTGGACACAATGGTTAGCGAAGGTGAAAAAAAGTATGAGCAAAAATGAACATAAACTGAAATTTTCAAAGGTCAGTATAAATTGTCTTTTAAAAATTTTAAGGAAAGAAGGTTTAAAGAAACCTAAAGGAAAGCAAGGGTTTCTTTAGAAGGAAAACCAGCTAGCGTACAAAAAAGCATCAAGGACAAGGAAACAAGGCTCATTAGGCAGTGAATTTGTGTGCTGGATGGGGTGGGAAGAGGTGGGTGTGTTAGGGATCAAAACCAGGGCTATGCATACTAAGCACACTACCAATGAGCACTTCCTGGTTTGATGCTGGTAAAAGGAAATCAAATAGAGAGGTTCCACAGGATAAACAGAGGTTACCAAAGCCAAGTCAGTCACTGTTCATCCATTCATGCCAAATGGACTGTGAGAAAGGTAGTCAGGATAACAGTGCAAAAACACTGCTGAAGTGAGAGCGACCAGGCTTGCTCTGGATTCCTGTTTTTTCACGCACTTTAATAACCAAGAAAACCACCTACCTCATGGTGCCCTTCAGCTGTGTACATTTGGGTCTATTGTGCTTCCCAAAGCTTTATTTGTTCCACAGAAAAAGTATGGATTCATTTTCAGAGTTGGAAAAGTCATGGATCGAGTGACGGGAAAAACTTAGGCAGGAGCCATCTGCTTCAGGAGTCCAGTCAGCTTAGAAACTGACCACTTAAACCAAAACTCTGGAACAGCTCTCTCTTCAGCAGAGTGGAGGGGGAGCAGCAGAAGGAGCCACAGGGAAAGACTTACACATTTACTTTATGGAAAAAGAAATTTTCTGAGTTTTTCATTGCAAACTGTCTGATGTCTTTTGTGGTATTTATGAAACAGCTAAAAGTAAATGGAGTAAAATCCTTCATGAAGGCTTTTGGTTTTCACATTTTTTCGGGGAACATGCTTTCATGTTGTATTTAGTATGCCTGGCAGTTTGCTGCATTATTTGTAAATTCACTGCTTTAGACGATACTCTGCTGTTTTTGTTTTTTGTCTTCATTCAAAAGAATCTTGAATTCATTTTAGAACTTTATTTTGAGAGAAGAAAACCTTTTGATATAAACACTTAAGACCACATTAAATGACTATTTTTGATGGAATCTATTCAAAGTAAATTGAAATTTTCTTTCTCCTACTTCATTAATTCCAGTGGGATTCAACACATTTTAGTCAAACTCTTAGATCAAACTCAGATCAAACTATTAATAAGAATGTTGACATGTAGAAAGCTAAATATTAAAATTCTGGGGGGAAAAGGAAGCAAAATGGCCTGAAGCTCAAATGAAGAGAACTGAAAGAATTGATAGATACTGGATTCAGAGTTGGTATTATAACCATGCGTAGTGGAGTGTGCATGAAATCCCAGCTACTTAGGGGACTGAGGCAAGAGGATCACTTGAGCCTGGATCTTCAAGCCTGGGCAATATAACAAGATCCCTTCACAAAAGAAAACAGAAAAGAGGTATTATTGTAGCTCAGTGGTAGAGCACATGCTTACCATGCACACATCCTAGGTTTAATTGTCAGCATGCAGAAAGCAGAGACAGACAGACAGACAGTCACACACACACACACAGAGAGAGAGAGAGAGAGAGAGAGAGAGAGAGAAGGAAGAAGAAATAGGGAGAGGAAGGGGTACAGGATCTTCAGGATATAATGACCAAAATTTTAACTTTGAAGTCATATTATTAGATGACATTTAGGAAGACTAAGTGCAAAACAAATTGCACATACAAGATGAGGGTAGATTGATTTCCACATGTCTTTTATAATTAGAAGTAGCCTTCAGGGACTTATAAGATGTATTTTCTTGGCCTCTTCATTTCCCAAGTTACATCTTTACAGTCCTACAAAGCAAGCAAATAATCTTTCATACTGATCAAACATTGCTAACAAAAGAATGAGAGACATGGCTTTTTTTTCTTGTAGATTTAAGTCCAAGGGATGTAGTAACAAAAGCTATGTGATAACAGCAATGCACAGACACATGCCACATCCCTTATCTAAACCACTCTGACTACCCTGTTTTCAATGTACGACCCATCTCACACAGCCCTATCTCTTGGTCTTCCTAAAACACCTAGTTCATGAAACTACTCTCTGTCTACACAGAGTTGTTGCTGTAATGTTTTATGTTTCAAAGGCTTACATTACCTCTTGAGTGGCGTACAGTGTATTTTATATATTTTAAACATAAAAATACTACATGCATATGACAAAAATTCACAAAGGATAGGAAGATATGAAATGAAACTCATCTCCCTCAATACTGCCCCAAAAGTAATTACCTTTAACTATTTGTGTTGCTGTTCCAATGTCTCCTTCCCCAGTTCTAAATAAGATAGTTCTAGTTTCTGGTTTATCAACTTCAGTTAAATTGCCAGTTTTTGTTGTCATACAAACAATCCCCAAATCGTGGTTCACATTTATTTCAAGCTTGTGAGTCATTAACTGCAGCTATACTGGACTTAACTAGGCATGGTTCTGTGTGTCTTATTTTGGGCTAAGGGAGAGGCAGTAATTTGGAACACATTGTTCCCATGCCAAAGGATCACAGCTTAAGAGATACATACACATGATATTTCTGACAACCTCTGTTAACTACTGGCCTTTACATCCTACATACATTCCAGTGTTCAAAATAATTCACATGGCCAAATCTAGAGTAAAATGACTATAGGTACTTTTAGTGGGAAACATGGGAAAAATCACATAATGAAGCATGTAGATGTAGCATATATTGGAGAAAGGGAGCAGAGAATTGCTATATGTAGATGTAGCATATATTGGAGAAAGGGAGCAGAGAATTGAGAACTATTAAAAAAGGACAGTCCACTTGTTATGGTTGATATGTTGTGTCAACTTGATAAATTTAGAAGTTTAACTAAAAGACTGCAGGGAGCCAGGATTCTTACTTTGTAAATATCCTCATCCTATGCAAGAGGAGGGCACAGAGATTTTGTAAGCACTATACCTGGCCCCCCCGCGGGGGGGCTATATACAATATAGGGGAAGAAAAAAGGCTTGTCCTTGCCCTTTTGCTCTGGCTTCTGCCTTAAAGTGTTGCCCAAGTGCCATGCCACCCTGCCTTGGAGCCAGCTGATTATGGACTGAAACCTCCAGAAACGGTAAGCTAAATAAACCTTTCCTTCCTTCATTTTGGATGTTGGGTATTTTGTCCCAACAATGAGAGAAAAGTAACCAAGATGCCACTCTACCATGCACAAATATCTTTTGAATCCTACTTATCAAAGATAAGGAATTGAGATGATTAACACTGCCCTTGTCTCCCTCCTCTTCTCATGGTATCATAGTTCTTTCACTCACATTCTAACTCTAAATAATATAAATTCTTTCTTGATATTAAACTGTACATTCACATTTTCATTATTAAAAGTAAGAATACAGCCGGGCATTTGGCACACGCCTGTTATCCCAGCACTCCAGAGACTGAGGCAGGAGGATTGCTGTGAGTTCAAGGCCTGCCTGGGGCTACAAAGTGAGTTCAGGACCAGCCTAAACTGCACAACAAAACCCTGTCTTAAAAAAGACAAACTAAAAAATAAATTTTTAAAATAAAAATTTTATATTTATATATATATATATATCGTTACATTTTCATATACCTTCTTCCCTTTCCCTCTCACAATACTTACATCATGAAGGTTTATAATATCCCCTTTGTGTTTTAGCGCTAAATTTTTATCTTTTACGCCTCCTATAGAAATTAATTTAAAAAATTAAAGGCCAATAAAGAGAACTTATAACACTATAATTATACTATATATTTTGCTGACATTGGAAATGTAGTTATCCAGGTAAGATAGTGTGTGCTTGTAACCCTAGCTACTCAGGAGGCTGAGGGTGAAGCAGGAAGATTGTGACCTTGAGGCCAACCTGGGCAACTTCACAAGACCCTGTCTCAAAAGTACAATTTTTGCTGGGAGATCTAAGATGGCCAACTGAGTGGTAGCACAAAAGAGAACCTCTCTAGAAAAAAAAAAAAACTCAGATGCTAGAATCTAACAACATGGAGAAAGCCAAACAAAAGGAGAGGAATTCTCAACGACCCAGGAAGAAACTGAGGAATAAGAAAAAGAAAGAAGAAATGTGGGCAGAAGCTAGGCAAGCTCCGGTCACTACACCGGTCTTCTTAGAGTCAGGCAACTCACAATTGAGCTGAGGTTGTGGGCCTGCTGAGAGCAGGGGTTGGTGAGCTTGAGACCCTCTGCTAGAGGAGGCGCTATTGCAGGGAGTGGAAATGGTGAGTTGAGCTGTGCGAACTTAGGTGCATGACGGGAACTGGATTCCCCAGAGCGGGATGACTGGCTAGACGACATTTTGGTGTTGGGCAGGGCCAGCTTAAATCAAAACCCAAGCCTTGTCGGTTGACAGTTCCTGGTCCAAAGCAGATTGGTGGGATCTGCTTGGGCTGGGCCAGGCCCCAGGTTAGAACCCAATAGCCTGGGACAAGGCTATCCTGAGCCAGTGGCATCCCCAAGGAACACACAAATGTGCTGAAGCATCCACTGGGTGATTGACATAGGGGGAGGGGCCTGCTTACAGCGTGCACCTTGCAGACCAGCAGTGGACTAGAGGGGCGGCACTTCCCTAGCTAGTGAGTTGCAGAAAAACTGTGGGCAGTGCTAGGGTCCCAGAGATCTCTACCACCCACCGGTCTGAAGGGGACTGGAAACATGACAAGACAGAAACAGCAAAAGGCCGCCAACCACCAAACCAGGGAAAGTGAGTCTAGTAGAGGTAAAAGCAGAGGAGGCTGAGGGCAGCAAACCTAATCTCAGACACCACCTCATCAGAAATAAATACTTCCATGACCTCATCGACGAATTTAAATCTGAAATTCTGATTCAGGTGAAGCAAGGTATAAGAAGATTAATAAAAGAAATCCTGGGTAATCCTCAAATAGACACAAATGAAAGAATGGAGGAACCCAGAAAAAGGAGAGAAGGCTTTGATGAAGAATATCAACAAAATCTAGAATACATGAAACAGATCCAAAGAGAATATCAGAAAATTAAAAACTTCATTGAAAGCTGGTAAACCCTTTTAACAAAAACTAAAGACAGACTTTCAAAACTTGAAGATAGACTTGCAATGTATGGTCTTGAAAGGAAGGACCTCTTTTTTTTTTCTACTGGTACCAGGGATCAATCTCACAACCACACGCTTGCAAGGCAGGCGCTTAGGCCACTGAGCTAAATCCCCAGCCCTTAGGAAGGACCTCTTAAAAATAACAAGGAACCAGGAAGCAATGATACAAAGGCTAGAAGACAACAAGAGGATTTATAACCTAAGAATAAAAAATGTGAATGAAAATGCAACGACAAATACAAATGAAATAAAAAGTCTATTCACAGAAATAATTAAGGAAAACTTCCCAAACATAGGTAATGGAAATGAAGTTCAGATAAATGAGGCATACAGAACTCCAGCCAGCTACAACCAAAACAGATCTACACCCAGACATATAATAATCAGGATCCCAGAAATCCATCACAAGAACAGAATATTAAAAGTAGTCAGAAAAATGAAACAGATTACCTATAAAGGAAAACTCACCAAAATTACAGTGGACTTCTCAATGCAAAACATCAAACCAAGAAGAGCTTGGAGCGAAATATTCCAAGCCCTGAAAGAAAATAACCTCCAACCCAGATTGATGTACCCTGCAAAACTGTCTCTCAAAATTAATGGAGAGACGAGATACTTCCACGACAAAGAGGAACTGGGGGAGTTTGTGACCACCAATCCAACCCTGCAAAGAATACTAAAGGACATTCTAGAAAGAGAGAAGAAAATCACCAGGATTCCAGGAAAAATGGCAGAAAAGCCTCAAAAAAGGGGCAGACAGTGGAATGAAGTAGAAAAGTAAACAACAATGACAGAAAAATAGCATAGCAGAGATGAGACAGAGAAGATTGTTTATATTGCTGTTTTATCTTGACTGATTTTATTTGAATCTGTTATGCTTGAGAGTATCAAGTCTGAGAATAGAGGCAACTACTCTGAAGATGAAAAGATTCAATAGGATACCCATTCTGGTTTGATTATTAACTGCCTTTGAATTCCTATAATGTCTCCAATGTTTAGTTTTTATTAATAGTGTAATGCAATGCTAAGTTTAATTATACTATATTTGACGATATGGACAATTTTATTGAAAATAACAAGAGACATCATAGTAACTACTGTAGATCACCTAGTATTGTGGTTTTATATGTCCTTTTCATTTCGTGTTTCTCTAGGAATTTGTATTGTTGACTTGTTTTGATTTATTTTTCCCTCTAATACAGAAAGGCTAGGTATACATGTAGAGACTAATACATGTGTAGAACTTCTAAGTAGTTTACGAGAATGGATTATAGTTGTTGTAAAGAAAGAAAGAGAGGAAAAGAAAGTATTCTAAAGGATATAACTGCTTGTATATTTAAGTGTGTAGGATTGATAACCATATTACTAAGTTTTTGCATAGATGAACAGAACTGGTTGCAGTCTCACTGTTTAAATGTCCACTTTGTAGGCTTTACATTTGTAACTTGAACAACTACTTCTAAGAGGAAAATATGTAATTATCAACTAGTGATTTCTTACTGGTTACTATTTTTGTTTTTTTGTTTTGTTTTGTTTTTGAAATTTTGTATTATTTCTACCCTCTTTCTGTTTCAATTTTTTTCTTTAAATAAAAAAATAATTAAAAGTACAATTTTTATACAACTATTGTCAAATTCCTATCATCTTGTTTTATAAACCTACACTGTTATTATATTTGGTTTCTTGTTGTTTGTCTGTATTGCTTTTTGTTTTTTCTATGTCTTTTTAATCTTAAAGTTCAATTTTTAGAAAAGGCTGAGGATGCATGCAATAGTAGGAAAGTGCTTGCCCTGCGGATATGAGGCCTTGAGTTCAATCTCCACTATCACCAAAAATAAAAACAAACAAAAAAAAATAGAAAAGAAATGTAGTTAGATTTGTAGAGAAGATAATGGAACTCCTCTCCAAAATATATTTAACTACAAAATAAGTATCTCAAAAACGAAAATCAAGTAGGGCATGGTGGCACACGCCTGAAACCCCAGCACTAGAAGGCTGAGGAAGGAGGATTATTGCGAGTTCAAAACCAGCCTGGACTACAAAGTAAGCTCAAGGTCAGCCTAAACGGCATAGTGAGAACTTGTCTCAAAAAGACAAAAACAAAACAAAACAAAAATAAACGAAGATCAAATGGTTTACATTCATTATACTTTACATTTTAGTTGGAATCTAATTTGTTTTATATAAACAGTGATATTTGCTTTACAGCTTTTTGGTTGTTTTTAGAGTTGCATTTTACTTGTTGGCAGAAAAAACAACCACTTTCATCCTGTCACTAAAGTCAGAACAACTTCTTAAATTATACTCATTTGCTATAGTGAATCCAGTTTCTTATCAAATACATTAATCTCCAAGCTGTCCAACAACTTGTTTAATTTGAACCAATTGCCTTCATATCTGTGCCCAGCCAATAGCCTAGGGGATCTTTTTATTGCTATTTTGAGTTGTGACTATTATGGCTTGGATTCTATATCTGCGTCTTTTATTTCCATTATCATTTTCCTAGACTATAGCTCAATTGATTTTTTTTCTAGAAAGAGGATTAAATGTTGAGCCTTTTCAGCCTGACTTGCAACTAATAAATTGACTGGGCACAGAACACTATGTCCCAAGCCACTTTCTGTTAGCACTTTCAAGGCATTGTTCCATTGCGTTCAGGCCTAAACTGGAAAATCCAGAAGCCGATTCCTTCATCCCCGTGCAAATGAGTTGTTTTTTGCTCTCAGAAGCTGTTAAGTCTTTTTAACAGCATGTACTGAAATTTCGTAAGGATTTGTGAGTTCACGATGGGTCCTTTTAAAAAAGCAGTTATTTAACCAATAAGCATTTTTAATATCCTATTCTACAGCCAGCAGTGTTGAAGACATATGGGGAATATACTAAAGAAGCACAGTTATTTTTCAAAGAGTTTCAAACTATAGTAGAACGTTTACAGTCTAGTTAGAGAATTGTTAAATAGCTCTCATGTAATAATTCTTAATAGTCTAAACTGAATTCAGAAATTCATTTTATCTGATGAGACTGTGTATGGTAGAGGCTATGTCGGTACCCCTCTAGTAAAATAGTGTGTGAAGAGGTAACAAGGTCAGCCATTTCTTTGCTCTGTTGTTCCTTTTTGGCAGAAACCTAGTTACTTTTTTCTACTAATATTTTTTCATTGCTCTCATTTAAAAATAATTTTAAAACAAATATTTCATATTATATTACTATAGGCTATTCACTTAGTAAATGACTATAGAAGTTAAAAATAATTCTTTTCTTTTCTTTTTATTTATCCTGTAACTCAGTCCCATCTGTAGTAAGCTTATTGCTGGCTTAGTTTATCATCTTGAGATTATTGCTATATTCTCCTTTAGGATCACAGAAATTACATCTCCTCACCATGACTGTTTTTGTCTTTTCCTTGTGGCCTCACTTCCAGATGTGGTCAGATTACTTCACAGTGAGAAAGGATATGATCTTTCAGAGTTGATAAGAATAAATGAGGTATGATTGGAAATACATATTCAAGAGGGTTTCTTCCCCAAAAAAGAATAAATTGAGAATTCTACCTCCAAATATAGTACCACCTCCTTATAATCTCTGCCTCACAAAGAAAGAAAACAAAGAATATTCTAGAGAAATTGATATTTTAAAGCATGGAAAATAGTGTACTTCTTTTATGCTAAAGGTATAGGATCTATTAATATCGTTTCTCAATCCTTAATGTGATTCAGAATTCTCTGAAGAGGCTTGTTAAACCTTTGGACCTCGTCCTCAGAAGATCATCCTTAGAGAATCTTGGAATTGGCTCTGTCCCTGCTCAGTTCCAGAGACTAAGAAAGTCTTTGAGATTTTTTTTTTGATAGATCTAGATCTAGCAGTTAAAATTTTAAGGTTCTGTTTTGGAAAAGAGTAGCTGAATGTGGTGGCTGAATGGTTGCTTCCTACCCCACCTTGAAGGCTTTGCACTGTTTACATTTCATTGCATATTTGTTAGTAACTCAGATGACTAACCGTTGTTCACTAAATTAGGCAAGATAAAACATTATCTTGTTAAATTTCTTCCTTTGAGAGTTTTCTCCACCCAGACAAATGAGTGGAAGATTTTTTTTTTTAGATTTTTAAAATAAGTACATGTTTGTGGTACAAAATTAATACATCCATAGTGGAGAGGTAAAACATTTATTGTAACATTGTATTTTAGTTCTTTATATTTCCCTGCTCCTCACTCCCTCCCCTCTCTCCATCTCTAGATTGCCTACCCATCTGCAAATGGTCTACCTCCCTGTTTCCTATCATCTATTTGTTATTTTGTTCTTTAAATTATTTATATTTTGAATTTCTTGTATAAGAGAAAACATGCATGGAAGAACAATCTTAAAGCAGAGAAAAATCAGTTCCTAACAATGAATGTGTATATCTGTGTACATACAAGCATGACATACAATAGCATGTGCATTATTACACTGTTAAATATACACACAGGTACACTAGACTTTTTGATAAGGGGGTGCTAGAGTCTCCTTCTGGAGGTGGTTTCTAGGTTCTTTCTGTTCTGAGCAGAACAAAACAATTGGCTAAGACAAGCACAGATGGTAGTAAAATTTTATTAAAGGTAGTAAAAAAAAAAACAAAAAACCAGTCTCTGTAGATTGAGTTTGGGCTACATGAAAGTAGAAAAGAAAGTCACCACGCAAGAGAGAACACTGTGGCAAAAACTCAGTGTAGACTGAGTTTTTGTATCACTCACTCCTCACACTGCCGTCAGGGTTAGGCCGTCCTGTCAAAAACCTGCCATTGTTTTCGGGAGAAGTCCCTGTGCAGGGCTTCTAGAACAGTTCTGTGCATGGTCCTGGGGCCTCCTCAGCCTCCTTTCCCAGCCACTTTCAGCCAATTCCCACCTTCCTGACTCCAGGTTTTGTTTGTTTGTTTGTTTGATACCTAGCTGAGCAGAAAAGCTTCTAGCCAGGAACAAATGAAATAATTTGAAAGACAATGGAAAAATAATATAAAATATTAGAATTTTCAGCACAGGGAGGAACATTGTGGTCATTAAATCCTACTCTTTCTCCGGTGTTTTAATGCCCTGCCTCACATCCCCACATTTGAACTTCTCCAGGGATGGAATATCCTGTGAAGTCACTCATTCCACATTTGTTATTATTCCCTTGAGATTTCTTGCTTATATTGGCATGAAATCCATATCCTTCAGTTTTATCTTAGTTTCTGTTTTGTATGACTGCAACACAGGTGTTTTTCTGTTTTGGTATATTTTCCTCATATTCTATCATCTTCGACTCCCTGTGCCTTATATTTCAGGTATGTCAACTACAAGTGACACGTAACTAGATTAAAAAACAAAACAAAACAAAAACACTCTGCTACAAAGTTTTATTTGAAATAGAATTTATCCTATAATAACTACATTTGAATTTATTTCTATTACCTATAGTTTCATTTCTACTACAAATGGTTTCCATTTGTCTCGCTTTTCTGTTTTGACTTCTTTTATTGTTTATCTTTAAAATATGCATTCTGTTGTTTTCTCATCACTGTTTATATTTCTTCTGGAAAATGTAACACTATTTAGATTTACTAATAGTTTTATTGATTTACTTGTTAACATCTCTTCTTGTATCTCAGTCCAATCTGAGCTCATTACCAGAAACACAATCCTTAGTATTAGCATTAGAGAGGGTTTATTGGTATTAGATTGTTTCTATTTTTGAGGATGTATATTTATTTCACTTTGATTCTGGGTTTTGCTTTGTTTTGTTTTTGAGACAGAGTCTCATCTTATATAGTTCAGGCTGGCCTTGAACTCACGATGTAATACAATCTTCCTGTCTCAGCCTCCCAAGTACCAAGATTACAGGTGAGATCTCCTTCACTTTGATTGTTGAAAGAGTTTCAGTGAAAATACAATCTTAGATTAACAACTGTCTCAGCATATTGAAGAAACTATTCCATTTTTTTGGGCTTCTATTGTCATTGTTGAGAAATCAGCTTTCAAATAAATTTTTATTTATTAATCAGTTAGTTTCTGGATACTTTTAGAAAAAAATTTTCATTTTGAAATAATTACAGCTTCACAGGAAACTATAAAAATGGTACAAAGAGGTCCTTTGGACTCTTCCTCTCAGATTTTCCCATTACATCTTACATAACTATAATATAACCAGGCATAGTATCACATGCCTTCCAGAGTGCTGAGGGAGGATTGTAAGTTCAAAGCCAGCCTGGACAACTTAGGAAAATCCTCTCTCAAAATAAAAAAGAAAAAAAAATAGGGTTGAGAATGAAGCTCAGTGCAAAGGCCCTGGGTTTAATCCTCAAAACAAATAATAATAATAATATTGGTACATTGTGTATAGATAGTCCTATGCCACTTTTCACATGTATAGGTTGCAGTAAGCACTTCTAGCTTCAAAACTATTCCATCACCTCAAAGATACAAGGCTATTCCTTTAACACCAAGATTTTCATGATGCCCCTGACAGTCACATTCAAACCCCAACCATCCCTAACCCCTAGCAACTACTAATCTTCTCTCCATCTCTACATTTTGAAGATATTAAATAAATGGAATCATACTGTATGTTGTGAACTGAATTATATCCCCCCAAATTCAAATGTTGAAGTCCTCACCCCACATTTGACTGCATTTGGAACTAAGACCTAAAGTGTTAATTAAAGATAAATAAAGAGACATCAAGGAGTCTCTCTCTATATATATTTATCTCTCTATCTCTCTCTGTCTCTGTCTCTGTCTCTCTCTCTGGCTCCCTTTCTCCTTCTCCTCCCTCCTCGGCTTCTGCCTATTCATTGGCAACAAAAAGTTTAAAATTCTTAGAATTGCAGCTGTAAGAGAATATAGTAAAACTCCACAAAGTAATAAACCTTTGATGTAAGACCCATTCATTTCTCCCCATGAGCCTTGACTCATCTCTGGATGTTGATGCACATAAATATCCTTATCTAAAGCTTAGTCCTTCTGCAGAGGCTAGAGGCATGGTCTTGTAAAATTGAAATATATAAGTTTAGTCATAGTGCAGACGCTCTCAAGAAGATCTACAAAGAGCCAGATGATCTGGGAAAAAACATTCTTGAGATAATTATATTGGCTGCCTAGAATCCTATCTCTACATCCTCACCTCCTTATAGAAACCCAAATCTCTCACCCTGATGGTGTGATCTTTTCTTAGAAATGATCGCTATCCTTTTTGACAGTGTACTCTGATCTGAGTAAACTCTTTTCTTTTTCTTATCCTTGCCTTGGCAAATTATCTTATCACTCCATGTGTTGTCTTGCATGATCTCTTCCAACCTGCACCACCATTACCACCACCATCTCGCCATGGAGGGACGCAATGAGAAAGGGATGACTCTCTGCAACCTGGAAAAGGGCCTTCACTAGAAATCACCATTGCCTGATATTCATCTGGGACTTAGAGCATCCAG
Organism: Hydrochoerus hydrochaeris; assembly: GCA_004027455.1. Classification (NCBI taxonomy): domain Eukaryota; kingdom Metazoa; phylum Chordata; class Mammalia; order Rodentia; family Hydrochaeridae; genus Hydrochoerus; species Hydrochoerus hydrochaeris. The sequence goes on along the minus strand of PVLA01005028.1, from coordinate 92,888 downwards.
AACTGTGGGAAAACGTATTTCTATTATTTAAGTTGCTCAGTCTATGGTACTTAGTTAATGGCTGCCTGTATGCTCTAAAATATTGTACATGACCTTTTGAAACTAACTTTTTTTCCAACTTAGCATAATATTGTGCAGATCTATTCAAGTTGTTGGGTATTTTCATAGTTTGCTATTTTTTTATTATTGACTAGTATTTCAAATGACTACTTTAAGAACTTTGAGTTGTGTTTGGTGTTCTGTAGGTTAGCTATGATTTGTCTAGGCAAATGCTTTAATCATCCTTTTAAAAAAATCTTCATGAGACTCATTTTGCTTCCTGAATTTGAGAACTGATGTCATTAATCAATTCTACAAATTACCCATTATCTCTTGCGGTATTGCCTCTATCCCATTTCTCCTTTCTTTCCTTCTGGAACTCTGATTAGGTAGATATATATTACATGTCCTTGCTCTATCCTCAGTGACTTTAAACTTACACATTTTCCCTTTCTCTGTGTTTTTATATTGTACCATGCATCAGACCTTCAGATTTTTGTTCTGGTTCTGTGATGTTCATTTTGATTATTAATTTGATTGGCTCAAATGATGCTTTAGGAGATTAGTAAAGCACATTTCTGGGAATGTCAGAGTGAGTCATGGGAGCATGACCTCGGTGACCCCTGACTTCTGACCTCTCACCCCTTCCTCTCTGTTCTTCCATCATTCTCTGATTCCTGGCCACCATAGGTTGAGCAGGTTTCCTCCATGATGCCTTTTTACTATACCATTTGTGCCTCAGAGCAAGCTGATTATGGGCTTAACTATCTGAATTGTGAGCCAAATAAACCTTTTCTCCTATAGGTTGTGTCTATCAGGTATTTTGTCCCAGAAAAAAAAAAGCTAATTTAAATTCACTTATACTTTCCAGTAGTTTAATCTATTCATTGAGTTTTTAATGTGTTTTTGCTTTTATAGAAAATTTGTTTTGATATTATTCACCTACCAAAAAGTTAACTCTTTAAAAGTGAACAAATGTACTCTTTTTTTTTTTTTTTTTTTTTTTTTGCTAGATTCAGAGAGGTGCATCCATTACCACTAACAATGTCCAGGATCCTTGGTTACTCCCCAGTATTCTTTCTTCCCAACCTCTGAAAATTTACTAATCTATTTTCTGTCTGTATAAATTCATTTACTCTGGACATTCCATGTAGATGAAATCCTATAATTCATAGCCTTTGTATCTATTTGTTTTCCATTCAGCATTATGTTTTCAAGATTAATCCATGTTGGGTTGACACTTCATTCCATGCCATTGCTCTTAATATTTCACTGTACACATCTCAAATCACCTTTTGTTAACAATTCATCAGTTGGTAGACATTTGAGTTGCTTCTACTTTTTGGATGTTATAAATTACACTGCTATGAACATTTGTGTACAAGTTTTTGCGAACATATGTTTTCAGTTCTCTTGGTTATATACATGGGAGAGTTGTTGGGTAATATGGTAAGTCTATATTTAACCATTTGAGAGACTGCCAAATTATTTTCCAAAGTGGATAGATGATTCGCCATTCCCACTAACAGTTTGTGAGGTTTCCATTTTTCCTTGCCAATGCTTACTATTTCCATCATTTGTATTACAGTCATCTTAGTGGGTACGAGACAGTAGTCTCTCATTGTGGTTTTGATTAGCAATTTTCTGATGACTAATGATATTAACTATTATGTGCTGATATACCATTTATATATTTCCTTGGAGAAATGTTTAGTGAAATCCTTTTCCCATTTTTAAATTAGCCTGTCTGTTTACTGCCCAATTACAAGATGAGAGTTTTATATTATCTGGATACAAAAACCATTATCAGTTACATGTGTTATAAATAACTTCTTCCAGTCTTTTGGTTGTTCTCTTCTTCCTTCCCATCCTCCTCCACTTTTTTCTCCTTCTTCCCATCTTCCTCCTCCTCCTTCTTCCTTAACAATTAGTAATAATGTCCTTTTGTCATTCTAGACTTTAGTTTTCTTTCTTTTTCTCTTCTCTCTCTCTCCTTTTCCCCACATAATGCTGAGATCAAACACAGGGCTGGGCTTGTGCATGCAGGCAAGTGTTCTGAATTATACTCCCAGCCCCTTTCTAACATTTTAAACCATATCTAAAATGTGGTATTCTTTTTCTTTTCTTTAAATTACAGGCATTTGTAGGTAGGTAGCATTGCCTTGAGGGGATTAATAGAGATTGAATTCACTGGCTTGCTTATGCTGGGGCAAGCATTCTACAACTGAGACACGCCCCTGCTTCATTTTTTTAAATTTTGAGACAAGATCTTATTAAATTGCCCAAACTGTCCTTGAATTTTTGATTCTCCCACCTCAGCCTTCCCCATAGCTAAGATTATAAGTGTATACCACCATGCTCAGTTCTTAACACTGCTTATGGATCTTGTAAGCTTTGGAATGTTGCTATTCAATTTTTGTTCATTTCAAAACACAGTATTTTCTAATTTCCCTTATGATTTTTCTTTGACCCTTTGGTTATTTAGAAGTATATTGTTTAATTCCACGTATTTGTGAATATTCTGAATTCCTTTGGTTATTGATTTCTAAGTTCGTTTCATTATGATTCAAAAATGTATTCTGTATGATTTGAAAATTGATTTTTAACTTGTTTCTGTCAGCATATGGTCTATCCAAAGAACACACAGTGTATGCTTAAGAAGAATGGAAGAATGTATATTTTGCTGTTACTGGGTGAAGTTCTCTATATATGCCTATCAGGTCTAGTTGGTTTATAGTATTAACTCATTCATTTTTAAACAATCTTTTGCTTGGTTCTTGAAATATTACTATATTTTCCATTTCTAGAAATTCCTTTTAGCCCTAAAAATTATATGTGATTATTTTTAATTAGCATTTTTTTCTCTAATTATATTTTGCCTCCTATTTTTTAATTTCTGAATGTAGACTAAACTAACTTACTTTATATTTAGTATTGATTATTCCAGTGACTAACGTCTGTGTAGACTGAGCCCACTGCATGCTGTTTTTCACTCCTGTTACCTTGTTTTCATGTATATTTGGTAACACTTGACAGAGAGCTTCTAATCTTTGAGACTTTGTGGAAATTCTTTGTACCCTGACTTCAAGGCATATTCTTTTTTAAAAAATTTTATTTAAAGAGGGAAAAAAAGCAAAACAGAAAAAGGGTAGAAGTAATACAGAATTTCAAAAAATAAACAGTAAGAAATCACTAGTTGATAAATTACATGTTGTCCTCTTAGAAATAGTTATTCAAGTCCCAAAATTAAAGCATACAAAGTGGACATTCAAACAGTGAGATTGGAAACAGTTCTGTTCAACAATCCAACAAAAACTTAGTAATATGGTTATCAATCCTACGCACTTAAACATACATGCAGTTATATCCTTTAGAGCACTTTATTTTCCTCTCTTTTTCACAATAGCAATTATATATTTTGGGTTTTATTACTCCTACAGTTCTTATTACTTTTTACAGTAGAGACACAATGTGATATTTATAAATATGATTCTTATTTATTTCACTTATGAGAATAGTCTCAAGTTGCCTCCATTTACCTATAAAGTCCTGAAGATCATCCTTTTTAATGCCAAGTAATGTTCCATTGCATAAAAATATCACATCTTTTTCAGCCACTCTGTGGTTGATGGGCATTTTGGTTGTTCCGAAGATTTAGCTATTACAAATTGTGCTGCTATGAACATGGGGGCACATATATCACTGTGATATGACCTTTTCAGTTTTTCTGGGAAAACATCTAGGAGGGGAATAGCTGAATTAAATGGAACTTCCAATCATAGTCTTCTGAGAAATCTCCATACTGATATCCATAGTGGCTGCACCAGTCTACACTCCTACCAACAGTGGAGCAATGTTCCTTTTTCCCCTGCAGCCTTTCCAACATTTGTTATCAGTTGATTTCTTGATGGCAGCTATTCTTTCCGGAGTGAGATGAAATCTCAATGCTATTTTAATTTGCATTTCTCGAATGATGGTGAGCATTTCTTCATGTATTTATTTGCTGTTTGTATATCTTCATCTGAGAACTGTGTGTTCATCTCAGATTTTTGGAGAGGGTCTTTGAATTTGGGGGGCTTGATGTTTTTCAATTCTTTATATGTTCTGGATATAAGTCCTTTGTCTGAGGGGTTGCTGGCTATAATTCCCATTCTGCGGGTTTTCTTTTCACTCTGTTGGTGATTTCTTTTGAAGTGTAAAAACTTTTCAATAATATGAGATCCCAATTGTTGATTCTTTGAAGTGTCTCCTGTGCAGTTTGCATTTTGTTCATGAATTCTTTGCCTACCCCTATGTCTCCAAGATTTCTACTCACCTTGTCTTCCAGTAGATTTAGTGTTTCTGTTTTAACATTTAGGTCATTGATCCATTTAGACTTTAGTTGTTTGCATGGTGATAAGCATGGATCTAGTTTCAGTCTTCGGCACATGGAGAGCCAATTTTTCCAACACCATTTATTAAAGAGGCTATCCTTCCATTGAACATGTTTGGCCCCTTTGTCAAGTATCAGGTGGCTGAGTGTCTTTGTAGTTGTGTTTGCATCTTCTAATCTGTTCCATTGATCCTCAGGTCTATTTCTTTGCCAGTACTACACTGATTTTATCACTGTGGCTTTATAGTACTGTTTCAAGTCAGGAATTGACATGCCTCCTGCCTTGCCTTTCTTGCCCAGAACTGCCTTTGCTATTCTAGGTTTTTTTCTGTTTCCAAATGAATTTTAGGAGTATTTTCTCTAGATCTGTGAGATGTGTTAATGGTATTTTGATTGGGATTGCATTAAATCTGTATAACAGTTTTGGGAGTATGACCATTTTCATAATGTTGGTTCTTCCTAGCCAAGAGCAAGGAATATCCTTCCATTTTCTAATATCCTCTTCAATCTCCTTTTTTAGCGTAGCATAATTTTCAGCATATAGTTCTTTTACATTCTTAGGTTGATTCCTAAATATTCCATTTTTTTGAAGCTATTGTGAAGGGCAATATTTCCATAATTTCTCTCTCAGTGAGTTTTTTGTTTGTGTACAGGAATGCTATTGATTTTTGAGCATTGACTTTGCATCCTGCTACACTGCTGAATTTGTTTATTACCTCTAGTAGTCTTTTAATGGAGTTTTTTGGGCCTTCTAGATAGAGTACCATGTCATCTGCAAATAGTGATAATTTAACTTCTTCCTTTCCTATCTTTACTCCTTTTATTACTCTCTCTTATCTGATTGCCCTGGCTAGTATTTCCAGAACTATATTGAATAAGAGTGGTGATAGTAGACATTCTTGTCATATTCCTGATTTTTAAGTGAAAGCTTTTGTTTTTTGTCCATTTAGTATAATGTTGGCTGTTGGTTTGTCATACATGGCCTTTAAAAGGTTGAGGTAGACACTGTGTATTCTGAATTTCTGAAGGGTTTTTATCATGAACAGGTGTTGGACTTTATCAAAAGCTTTTTCTGCATCTATTGAGATGACCATGTGGTTTTTGTTTTTGGCTCTGTTGATGTGATGTATTACATTTATTAATTTGCGTATGTTAAACCATCCCTGCATTCTTGAAATGAATCCCACTTGGTCATGATGTATAATCTTCTTGATGATTTGCTGCATTCTATTTGCCAGTGTTTTATTGAGAATCTTTGCATCAATGTTCATTAGTGAGATTGGCCTATAGTTCTCCTTTTTGGTTGGGTCTTTCTCTGGTGTTGGTATGCGAGTGATACTTGCCTCCAGGAATGATTTAGGGAGGATTGCGTCCTTTTCAATTTCATTGAAGAGTTTAAGAAGGATTGGCATCAAATCTCTAAATTTCTTGTAGAATTCAGCTGTGAATCCATCAGGACCAGGGCTTTTCTTTGTTGGTAAGTTTTTAATTACATTTTCAATTTCAATGCCTGATACTGGGTTATTCAAAATTGCTGTATCTTCTTGGTTGAGCTTTGGTAGTTCATATGTTTCTAGAAATCTATCCATTTCCTCTGTGTTTTCCACTCTATGTGAATAGAGATTTTCAAAGCAGGTATTCATGATCTTGTGAATTTCCATAGGCTCTGTAGTAATTTCTCTCTTTTCAGTCCTTATTGCATGAATTTGGGTTTTTTCTTTCTTTTTCTTATATAAGGTTAGCTAGGGGTTTGTCAATTTTGTTGATTCTCTCAAAACACCAGCTTTCTGATTCATTAATTCTTTGTATTGCTTTTTTAGTTTCAATTGCATTGATTTATGCTCTAATCTACAATTTCCTCTCTTCTATGAGCTTTGGGTTTAACTTGCTCTTCTTTTTCTAGAACCTTGAGATGAAGCTTTAGGTTGTTTATTTGTGCTCATTCTGTTTTCTTGATATGACAATTGATTGCCATATATCTCCCTCTGAAGACCACTTTCATTGCATCTCACAGATTACAGTATGTTGTTTCCGTATTTTCATTGAATTGTAGGTATTGCTTTATTTCTTCTTTAATTTCATCTGTAGCCCACTCCATGTTCAAAAGGTTGTCATTTAATTTCCATGTATTTATGCAGGTTTTGCAATTTCTTTTGCCATTAATTTCCAATTTCAGTGCACTATGGTCAGATATTAAGCATGGGATAATTTCAATAGCTTTGTATTTACTTAAGAATGTTTTATGGGATAATATATGGCCTATTTTGGAGAATGTCCCATGCTCAACTGAGAAGAATGTGTATTCTGATGTGATTGGGTGGAACACTCTGTAAACATCTACTAAGTCCAATTGCTCACAGGTATGATTCAGTTCTATTATTTCTTTGCTGCGTTTTTGTCTAGTTGATCTATCTCTTTGTGACAATGGGGTGTTAAGGTCCCCTGTTATAATTGTGTTCTTATGTATTTGGTTTTTCATGTCCATTAGTATTTGTCTTATATAGTTGGATGCTCCTGTATGTGGTGCATATATATATTTATAATTGTTAGTTCTTCCTCTTGAAGTTTTCCACTAATGAGTGGAAACTTCTTTATCTTCTTCATCTCTTTTAATCATTTTAGGTTTGAAGTTCACGTTGTCTGCAAATAGAACAGTTACCCCTGCTTTTTTCTGGGTTCCTCTTGCATGGAATACTGTTTTCCATCCTTTAATTTTTTAATATGAGTTTACTTTTGGGTCAGATATGTTTCTTGTATATAGCATATTGTGGGATCATGTTTCTTGATCCATTCTGTCAACCTATTTCTTTTGATAGGTGAATTGAGACCATTTACATTTATGGATATAATTGATATGTACTCGCTTGACTTTGCCATGTTATGTTCCAGTTGTTTGCTTTCTGCTTTTTCCCCTTGTTTGATTCAAGGCATATTCTTTCATAAAAGATTTGGCTAGCTTTTGTTGGTGCCTGAGTCTACTGTAAGTTTTCAAATGAAAGTTTTTTTAAACCTCATGGGTAGTTTGGATTCAAACCTAAACCCATGTGTAATAATGTTAAGCATTTTACTTTATGGGGGCATATTTTTTTTCCTCCAGTCAATGCCAAAGTTAAGACAGGCAAATTTCCTTGCTATCTTTTTCTCAAAGGTGAGTTTATTTGTAGTCTATCATTACATTGACATTATTCTCCTTGGGGTTCTCAACTTTATGTAGGCCTCTCCTTTTAGATCCTGCACTTTGGACAAGCTTTAGATTTTAACTCCTCTTTGTCATACCCTGAAGTGACATCCATTGACAGCTCATGGTCACTAGGGTTGAGCAGATGTCTCTAGGTAAGAGCCAACTTCAGGGCTATCTTTCTTGCCTGGATTTCAATTTTCACTCCATTTTTAACCTGGCAGTTGTCTTATTCCTTGTTAACTCAGTTATGCACTTATAAATACATATATTTCAAGCTCTTAATCAGCAGTTTTATTTGTCTTTTGGGGGTACATTATTTATTTATATTCTATACATATCCATTACATTTAGTTGGTTTATACAATTGTTTAAGTCATCCTTTTTAAAAAGTTGTTCTTCTACTAGTTCTTGAAATATTACTGTATTTTTTAATTTCTAAGACTACATTTTGACTTTTAAAAGTATGCTTAAAAGCTGAGCATGGCAGTGCATTCTTATAGCCTATTTACTTGGGAGCCTGAGCAGAAGGATCACAGTTTCAAAGCCAGTGTAGGCAATTAGTATGACTTTGCCTCAAAAAAAGTATGTTTCATTATTTTTAAATACCTTTTGTCTGGATAGTGACTAGTTAGTAGAATAGCAGTAGTATACAAAATATAGCACGTATGACATATGCATAGAACATACCGTTATTAGATATTCCTCAGAAACACAGCAACTTACATAATGTGGAGAAAAGAGCTTAAAAATAAGCTGTCGTTTTGGACTTGCATCTTTTTGCATCTCATAATCAGAAAAAACACTTCTTCATAAGTGTTATAAGGGGATGAAATTCCCAACCTACTCTATGTCCAGTAAGAGTTCATGTTCTCTAAAATTTGAATAATGAATTTTAGGAACAACAGAGGTTAAGAGCAGAATATATTTAATGAAAGAAAGAAAGCTTCTGTCTGAGGGACAGAAGGGGTCCTGAGCAGGTTGTCAGGGACTCTGTCTTTTCTAGGAACTTTTATAGAGTAAAATCATGGATTTAGATGAGTTCAAGGTGGGGAAAAAGGGAACTCACAAGGTGGGCATAAGGTGGAACAGAACTACAGTTAACCAATAAAAGTAATTGCTCAGGTAAAATTGACCAAATCATGGACAAATGGGAAAGGGAGTCACATAGCAAGCAGGCATGCTTAAAGAACAGTGGCTTTTCCTGTAAGGGGTTGGGATAGTGACTCCTGACTTCTACAGGGGGATAGAGAACTATTTAGAATATCAGTCCTTAGGTGAATTTTGTCTTGAGGCCTGGCCTCAAGCAGAAGATGTCTGTCTCCCCCACAGTTGCAAGGTCCCAGGACTTTTGCACTGGCTCTTTCGAGGACCTAGCCCTGTCTCACTTCCTATAATATCTCTAACTAACTCAGCTGCCAATAACATAAGGAAGTACTGGGGCATAACCATTCCTACTGTATGCATTAAGCACCTCCATTCTTGTATCCATCCGGCATCTAGGATGCCACTGGGTCAAGTAAGAAAAGAGTTTCCAAAGCAGAAGGAAGCAGGAAGACCCAGTGTGTCAGAACAAACAACAGTAACATGGTGCCAAGCTGAAATTCTGGGGCAGATGGATAGTCAGATGAAAGAGGAGGGAAATACGAAAGCCAGAAAGAGACCATGGCCACAGAGATACAGTTAGGGTGCCACAGGGTATCTCTCCAATATTTGCCCCACTTAAGGTGGCGGGTTCAATCCATCTTGTTCTTGCAGCACGAAAATGCCAGTTTAGAGTTGCTAACATAGCTATACTCCTGTACAGCAGACCCTGTCACTCCATCAGTGCAGTCAACCAAACTTCACAAGCTTAGTCCTGTTGACTCATTATAAGTTCTTACTTAAAACATCCCAGTTCTTCTCCTAATACAATTCCATTCCCCCATCCTGTTTTTTTTTCTTTTCTTTCTTTTTTATTTTATTTTTCAATACTGGGGATTGAACCTAGAGCCCTGCACATGCTTGTCAAGTACCATACCACTGAGCTACAACCCAATTCCCCATCTCCCATGCTAATTGGATGGGGTTTTGTTTGTTTTAAATTTTACATGCATAAATACATGCTCTAGATTTAGTCTATCATTCAAATCAGCAAGATCTTTTGGTTCTGATTCTGTCTTCATTAATGTGTACTATCTTTGTTCCATGTCATCTGTCAACTTCATCAATACTTCACTCTCTGTTCATCCAAATCACTAATAAATTTAGCAAGATCATGGCACATTTCTTAAGGTTTCCTTTTAAGACAGTATTTCTTGTTTTGTTTGTTTGTTGGCTTTTGAGACAGGGTCTCCCTGTGTAGTTCAGACTAGCCTTGAACTCACTATGTAGACCAGGCTGGCCTCAGCTCAGTGATACTCCTACCTCAGCCTCATGAGTGCTGGGATTATAGGTGTGTGCCACCGTATCCAGCTCTATGAAAAGATATCAATGCATTTCCTCAGAACCCTTTGAGTATGAGTGCTTAATTAATTATTAATCCACCTAGTTGCATCTAGAACAAGTCTGCACAGTTGTCTGTATCTCTTGTTAATAACCTTGTTGCAAGTACATTGTTCCTGATCTACCAGTACAGCAATCATTTTAAAAAGAGTGAAACAAAAACAAGTTTGACAAGATTGGTTCTTGGCACATTTGTTTAGGGTTTAGTGATCTCTACTCCCTTTAAAAAATTTTTTTTGTTTTAAAGGTAATAAAGTCCAACAAAACAAAAAAGAATAAAGCCAATCAAAACAAAGCAGTGAAACTGGTCAAGAACTTCGAAGGAAAATGATGGCCACCATAGTGTATATTGTTATCTTCACAATAATTGTCCATTCCATCAGATATAGCAAAATCAAAACAAAACAAAGCAAAATAAAACCAATCAAAACAGAATATTAAATAAAGAAAAAACAATTAATTGAAACAAAAAAAACAGTGAGAACTATCAACTCAGTCTGTCCTCTGAACTAGTCGGTTGCTCACGCTGGTGTAGGGGTAGAGGGGCATGTTGGTAGGTTCATAGGAGGCTCTATCTGATTTGTCTCTTCCTGGGCCCCACAAAGCTTATTGTAAAGGCTGGCTAATTGGCTTTTCTTCTCTGTTTTTTTGTTTGTTTGTTTGTTTGTTTTTGACCAGGGATCAAACTCACAACCTAACGCTTGCCAGGTAGGAGCTTACACCAGTGAGCTAAACTCTCGGCTCCTCTCTTCTCTTTTTAACTACTCATCGACTAGCCTTTATTAATTCACTTTAAAAAGTGATCCAAGATTTCCAGCAAACTCATCAGTTGGGAATGTAAGGATTCTGCCTTCTCTCTTTTGAAAATCAAAAATTTACCCTTTATCTATTATTCCTGTTTCCTATTATTTTTCAAAAAAATTTATTGATATAATTTTTTGATAAAGAACAAATGAAATATCCTGCATAAAGAACCTAGCAGTAGAGTGCTCAGCACTTGCAATGCTCAACAAATACAAGTTTTCTTTCTTCTTTCCCACTTAAACTAGGAAAACAACTTTCCACTTAAACCTGTTGAAGTCATTTAGCCTACCTTGGTTGTGTTATTATATATTATATTAAGTAGGCAGCTGTAAAAGCTAACCTAAAATACAGGAATTTATGCAAAATAATTTATTTCTCCTACACATACAAGCTAGATAGGTAGCTGCATAATCAATCATGAGGATCTGTTGTTAGATACTTTCTGGTACCTGAGACAGGATCCCCAACACCCAAAGTTCAAGGAAGAAAGGCTTATTTAGCTCACAGTTTGCAGAGGTTTCAGTCCATAATCAGCTGGCTCCAAGACAGAGTGGCATGGCAGAGGAGCATCACAGAGGAGAAACAGTTCATATCAGATAGAAGATAACAAAGCAAGCAAGGGAACCACAGTTCTTTGTGTTCCTAAAGCTGGATTACACTCACATCCTCAATCTTACTGCCCTTGATCTTAGCATTGCACCACAAATCAATTCCAATATCACACACTCTGGATCCAGCCACCTGTGAAAAAGCCCCCCTTATGACTGCTTGAAGCTGTGGGAGGATATCTAGACACAAGCCATATCAGACCCTATATTCTTCTTGCTTGCTGCCATGTTATTTAAAACAGGCAGCTTCCATCTCACAGACTAAAATGGCATACCTGCTCTTCTTATCTTTTTGTTTGAGCCACTGAAAAGACAGGAACAAACAGAAGACATGCTTTAACGTGAACAGCTTGTGAATTTCATACATAATTTTTACTTTTACTTCATTGGTTGAAACCTAATCTCATGGCTACATCTAGCTAAAATTGAGGCTGGGAAATAATCATCTTCACTTTGTACAATCAAGGACCAACCTTGAGTAACCAAGTCATCCTGATTTCTGCCAGTCTTTTCTGGCTGTAGCACTGAAGGTCCTGCACCCTGGGAACTCTTACTCCTCAGCAAACAGGGATAGTTGCCCTATGTCTAGCTAAAATTTATAGGTTCTAAAGAAAGAAGTGATATTCACAGACCACTAACTCTCTTTTTTTACTCTCCAATTTGTCTCTTGCAGGTGCTATTTCTTCCTACTTGTGGGACTTCTCTGTCTCATTTTAGCCTTACTATATTTCTCCTGGAAACCAAAGATAGAAATAGAATAGGTGTTAGAGCATAGCGTGCATTGTCCTTGTCCTTATTATCTGTCAACATTGCCTCTGTTTTCCATTCTTACTTCTCTTGACTCTGAACATTGGTTTAAGTCCCTCTTGATGATCCTGTCATTTAAAAAAACTCAGATAATTCAAAAAAGAATATCTAAAATGACAAATAAGAGCATAAACAAATGGCTAACATCACTAGTAATCAGGAAAATGCTAATTAAACCTGCAATAAGCTACTACAAAATACTACTATGCATCCATTAGAATGACTAAAAATTTAAAAGACTGATAACATCAAATATTGGTGATTGTATGGAGTAACTGATATTCTCGTAAATTGCTGATGAGTTTATAAAATCACACCACTTTGGAATACAGTTTGGCAGTGTCTTATAAGGGTAAACATATGTATGACTCAGCCATTCCACTCATAGTGGAACTTGCCCAAGAAAAATGAAAGGTCATGTTTATACAAAGACATGCTCACATAGTCTTTCCATAGCAGCTTTACTTGGAATAGCATAAACCTGTAAACAACCTAAATGTGTCAAGAGGCAAACAGATAAACAAATTGTGATATATCCATGCATTATGGTGCTGTTCAGCAACAGAGGGACCAAACCACTCATGCTTGCAAGAACATAGGTGAATCTCGGAATCATTACATGGAGTGAAACAAGCTAAATTTAAAAAATCAGTATTTGATATATGATCCATTTGTATGAAGTCCTAGAAAATGTAAACTAATATAGTATGTATTATTGGCAGATCAGAAAACACCCATGAAGGGGATAGAAGGAAGGATAGATTTCAGAGGAACATTGGAAAGTTTCAGGGGTGATGGGACTATTTATTATGTTGATTTATGAATTTTTACCTTAACAAAGTAATTTGAAAAAAAAGTAAATGAACTGCTTTTAGAAAAACTAAACTATGGTGTTAAAAATCATGTTAGTGGTTAGCGTAGGTAGGGTTGCAGTGGTTTGGCACCTAATGATTGAAAAGAATCATAAAGGTGTTTCTCAGGCTGCTGGCAGTGTTTTGTGTTTTGATGGATGCTGGTTCCATGAGTGTGTTCATTTTGTGAATAGGAGCAGTATAATTGTGATTGATGTGCTTTTAGCTATATGTACTATAGTTCAATAAAGATAGTTGCTAGAGGAAAAAATCAAGCCCCATCTGCATTTGTGCATTTCTCTTGATGTCTTTCTTATACATCTGTCTAACCTTGCAAAGTCTTCCTTTGTTCTGCTCTCTCTTTTCCATCTTCCATGTGTTTAAAAAGCTGACTGCATGGCAGAGCCTTCAGAGAATGACAGGCTTTTTTTTTTTTTTCAGTTATGCCCTTATTTTTTTTTTTACTAGAAAAATGTATTATATTTAATGGTGTATTTCCATTTTACCTGATTGAATTCTGAAATCAATTTAAGACTGCAGACTTATACCTGACAGGCAAAATAGGTCTTTAAAAGTGAATTTTTTCCTGTTAGGCACAAGTTAATCTTTCTAAAGTTCCTTAAACTGAGAACTTAACCACTATTCTCTCCTCTTTTCACTCAGGTAAGGTTGATTTCTAGGGAAGGAGCTGGAAAGAAGTCAAGGGTGGCCTGGGAATGAAACAGCATGAGAATGTTGTCTGTTGTCTCACTGCTTTCCTTTTCCCCTCCTGCTTACTGTAAAAACCCTAACACTTAAATACAGTGAGATGACAATTTGAGGAACCATGAAGCCCCCCTCATCTCTTCAGAGCTAGCTTTGGCAAGCCTTCTGTGTTTTGGGGGGGAAACAGTGATTGTACAGACCTAAATGACCAGTATCAGTCCATGAATTCTTCAGAGCAAAAGTCAAATTCTATTTCCTGGAACAGTTCCTGGAACATTCTATGTACTTGATAAATATTCATACACTTCTTCAAGGTTGCTGCATGCTTTCTGGCTAAGCTACCTAATACAAGTTTCCCTTGACATAAGGAAACTGTGTACCATATTCTACGTTAGCGGTGTTGTTTCTTCAGTACTGGAGATCAAACTCAGCCTCTGTACATGCCAAACAAGTGAGCTACACCTCCACTCCCCTTATTCTGTTTTTGAATCCCATCATACCAGTCTTAATTAATTAAAACTGAACTTACCTTGTTGGCCATGCCTTGTATATTAAGGAAACTGAGGCTTGAGCATTTTGTTTCTCATCTCTCCTCACAAAATTCACTGAGAATCTTCTGCCCTCTTGTTCTTCATTAGACACCATCCCTCTTCCACATTTTGTATGAAAACCTCTTGGGTACTGTTTCAATTCTTCTCATGTGTATGTAAATTATTTATTGGTTAATATTAAGGCTTGTATGGTGGACATTTGAACCATTTTGTTTTCATCTTTATACTCTATTTATTTAATTTTTTTAAAAATTAGTATACTTTTAAGAATTTTTCTGAGTAACTAAACTAGTCTCTGAACCAGTCTGCTCTTCCCTATCTTTGTGGGATACACTTTACCAGTTAGAACTTCACATTCAAACCTCTGAGCTCGTATCCCATGTATCTTCTTATCCTGTGGTAAAAAAAATACTCCTTCTATATTTATCTCTAAAATACTCTGTGGCATAATAAGAAATATGTATCTGAGCCAGGTGCGGTGGCTCAAACCTGTAATCCCAGCACTGGGGAGGCAGAGGCAGGAGGATCCTTGCGAGTTCTAGATCAGCCTGGGCTACAAAGTGAGCTCAAGGCCAGCCTGAACTGCATAGCAAGACTCTGTCTCAAAAAAACAAAAAAAAAAAAGAAGAAGAAGAAGAAGAAGAAGAAGAAGAAGAAGAAGAGGAAGAAGAAGAAGAAGAAGAAGAAGAAGAAGAAGAAGAAGAAGAAGAAGAAGAAGAAGAAGAAGAAGAAGAAGAAGAAGAAGAAAAAAGAAAGAAATATGTATCTGGTCTCCACCTGCCATCCCTGAGATAGAGTTTGCAACTTCCTTAATTTTGCATTGAGTAGATTAAACTTAGCCCTTGCTCACAGAATTCAGGGAAGTGTTCTCCCACTGAGATATATTACCAGCCCAAGAACTTCTAAATTTAAAGTTTATAAATTTCTGAGTGACAGGAGTATCTTTGGTGTAATATTTGATGTTATTCTGAACTTCCTGCCTTCTGTATATTATAAAATGACTGGTGATTGGTAGGCCTTAGACAGCTTCAGAAAGGTGCTAGTTGTTAGAGGAATCAATCGTGATTAAAGGGTTAGAAATTTAAGTCCTACCCATTTACCTTCTTGGATGGAAAAGGGGCTAGAAACTGAATTCAAACAAAGGCCAATTATTTAATCAATCATACACCTGTAATAGGACCTCTATAAAAGATCTAAATAATAATATCTTAAAACTTCTGGGCTGGTGAATAGATCATTGTGTAAGCAAAGTGGTATACACTTACATCAATAGGAACAGATTCTCCTGTGCTCAGCACTCTCTCTGACCATGTCCTGTGTCCTTTATTTATTGTAGTACCCTTTCTAATACGGATATGTAAGAGCACATTTCCCTGAATTCTGTGAGCTGTGAGAACAAATTAGCAAGCATGAACAAGGGATATGAAAACCCTTAATTTATAGATAGTTGGTCAGAAACCACAGATGACAACCTTGGACTGATGACTGACATCTGAAACAAGGGCATTCTTGTGAGACTGAGCCCATAACATTTGGCATTAATGTTAACTCTAGGTAGGTAGTGAATTGAATTTAATTGAATTGAACTGAGGTGGTTGGTTTGAGTTTGGAAAGTTGAAAGAACTGATTGTTAGTGTGGGACAAAACCCCACATAGACAGCTCGCAAAAACATCTCTTATATTCTTAGGCATTCTGTATCCTGCCTAATAATTTACAAATATTAAAATTTCTTTCTGATCTCTTTTAAGCAGTGCCACTTGTCTTCTTCTAAATCAGCATGTATAAATATCTATAAGTGGATTTGATATAAGATTCATCCATCTCTAGCCCATCTAAGAAGGTGGCACAGGTCTTTTACATTGTATCTATCAATCCATATCTGTATCTATCTATCTATATCTATCTATCCTGCGCTTCTTTCCCACAGTGTTTTATAGATTCTAATTCAGTTGTGATTTTTCAGTACTATACTGGAAAGTCATTTTTTCTCTTTCTGTAGTACTACATTTTGGTTCAGGTTGTGGTCCTGCTCATTTCCTCAGACTCTTACATTTCCTAGCTTCTCTTCTTTCTGAGGAGTATATTATTTCTTCTAAGAGATCTAAGAACTTTTCTCCCTTCACATGGCATCAGAACAAGATAAAGTTGCTCTTTTGACAAGGAAAATATGAATAGAAGCATGAGTATCCTCTTTAAGATGAGAAGAGGCTTTTGATTAAGGGGCAAAGAGGATACCATTTTATGCGACTTTGCTTATTTGGATGCAGAACAGTAGACTGCCTCTGCTTGAGAGTATTTCCAATGCTCCTGAGTAACAGGGCTCATTTCAGAGCTGGCTTGGGTGGAACTAAGAACAAAGGTCTAGGCAGACAGCATTCTGTTATGCTCTGGTTTTCTCTCCTGGATTTAATTCACTTTTTGCTTATAGTTGCTCAAAGTCCAAGGAGATAAGAATTATCTCAGCTGCCTTTTCAAACAAAGCACTAATTTCCTGGCCACACATTTAGTCTTGTGAACAACAATAGATGAACATAATAAAGTAGAAAACTGTGGAGTATCTGCTGGTTTAAATCTGGCTGAATTTCTAGTAGCTTCCTATGTTTGCACAAGCATTAGAAAATGAGAGCCATATACAGGTAGATACTGAGATAAGAGTAGACAAAGAACTTGTTTGTTAACTGTTACCCTTGAGGCTTGCTCTACTGTGCTTTGGATGGACTATTTACTATGGACGAAATATTCTTGCTTAATGGCATATTGAGTAGTCAAAAACCCAAAAGTCACCCTTAACACTACCACGACCACCACCATCTCTGGCGGCCCATTACTGAGCACCTTTTTCAGGCCCTGGACATCTAGGAGAGCAGGGTAATATCTGACCCTTTAGATCTGCCAACCTGGACTTGGATGCCCATGTGGAAGGAAGGAGAGAAAAGAAGGCAGCTCAACAGACAGTTCAAAGGTGGAAGTAGTGACTGGTTTCTTCAAACTGTGCAAAGGTCATGCTGCGAAGTCAGATCATCAACATCTATAAAAAAAAAATGAGAAGTACAGTTCACAAGCTCTATGCAGACCTCTTCCCTTGTTTTCAAAGCCCATTAGCTGTTCCCATTTCAAGAGAAAGTTTAACATTTGTTCCAAAATCAGTCTCACCTTTCCCTCCTCTACAGCAATAATAAACATTTTTTCTTTTTCTTTTCTTTTTGAAGTTCTCAGGCACTGACTCATTTTATTGCACAACAATGTTATGAGGTAAGTAGATAAGTACTATTGCTATCTCTTTGTTCTGTAGGTAAGACAATGAAGGCATAAAGTGTATAAGTAACACTTCTGTGCCCTGCAGCTGATAAGTGGTAGAGTGATATAGCAGCCTGGAAGCCTGGCTCCAAAGATGCCCAGTAGGAAGACCTACATTCAGATCTATATTCAGTGACTCAACCAAGGCCTGCTATGGGCTTACTGTTATCTTGGGTCTCTCATAGTCCTTATTTCTTTTTTTGGTGCCTCTTCATTGGTACTTCTCCAAGGTCATAAATGACAGGTCAATTCCATAAATGTATTGTCTTAGTTAAATTTTTCTCTCGTTGTTGAGACAAAATACCTGACACCAAAAGTTAGGGAAGGGATGGTTTATTTCTTACAGGTTGGAAGTTTCAGTCCATACTCAGTTGGCTCCAAGGCAAAATGACATGGCTGAGGGGCCATGGTTCATGGTTGCCCCTGCAGCAAAGTGCAAACCAGACAAAAGAGAGAAAAGATACACCTTCTTCCCACATTAGAATGTATGCTGGCTTCAACCCTGGGTGGGTGTAACACTTGTTCCACCAATCTGAGCACTAGACAACGAACCAATCACAAACACTAGCTTTGGCTATGTCCATGATTGCTTGAGGCTTGGGAGGAGGGGGAGTGGCATCTGAACATAAACCATAACATGTATCATCTCCTAAAATCTCCACTAAAGTATAGTAAATAAACAAGGAATAATTTTGCCTATGTGAACAAAGAACATACATGTGACAATGGATGAGAAAAGTTTTTAAACAGTTGGGCAGAAAACATATGAAGAGAACTGATTTAAGAAATCTCAGAAACACTTCAGACAGGTCCTCCAATAAACAAGAAGAGAGAACCTCAAAGGGTCTCTTGTTGATGACCTTGAAAACCTCAGGCAAGAAGTTGGGGGCATCCAGGTTAGAAAGACCACCAGTTTGTATACATGTGTACATCTCCATCCTACATCAAGTCATCATTGCACTCAAACATGACACAGCTTTGTTATTCTTTTGCAGAATTACATAGGAAGAGCCTGCTTTCTCTGTGTGACATACAGGCTAGTGCTCCACTATGATCACTTCAAAATTTAAATACCTTTTGAGCAAAATCTCCCACATTATTGGTTTGCACTGAGCTCCACCATTTATGTGTTTGGTCTTGTGTTTAACTACATAGGCTCAAAGGTAGGGACGCAGTGGTGCTGCAGGTGATGTGCAGGCCTTAGCAACAGGGAAAAGTAAGTGAATAACAACCCCTGAACTTCGAGACATCACTTTGTTCCCCTGCCCTGTTTCCACAACAAAACTGTACATTTAATACCTCTCCATTGCCCCAATTTTTATCATAACTTGTCAGCTTGTATTTCCTTATTTAAGTTGAAGTTCTCAGTTTCTACTCATGCCACAACCATTTACTTTACCATATTCTTTGACTCCAATAATCTTTTTACTGCACATTTTCCATATTCCTTGCATATATTTTGGGGGGGTTGGGCTCACCACCACCATGCTTCCTTCATGTTTATTGACAAGAGTCTCTTTGGAGTGTCTAAGAGCCTAGACTAAAGTTCTCAAAGCCTTAAAAAAATAGAGGCACACTAACTTCAAACTCACAACTTTTTGGTAGCCTGATGGAGAGTAAAATTCGCACAATCTCTGAATGACCCCTCATCCAAGGAGAGTGAAGCACCTACAAGGAGAGAGGGGACCCTGCACTCCTTTCCCTGAAGTAGGGGTAACCAGCAGACACCAGTGGGGAGGCTTTGTCTGGAATAGGTGATGAAACAACAACAGCCAGATCTGAGTTGATAAGACAGTGTTGAGTTTTGCTACTTTTCAGCTGATTCCTTCATTATGCTTCTAGAAAAAAAGCATACTTTGCCATCTCTGGCTAAAACAAAGTGTTGTTTTGGAGTCTATTATATATTTGAGAAAAGACTCTTGAAAAAATAAAATCACGCAGTGGTTAAAAAATACTGTATAGAGAATTATCACAATATCACCTTGAATAGTTCAATGAATGACAGGAAAAAATTCATGGAAGTTAACAGTTAGTCTTTCTGAGGCTCTCTCTGTGAACTTTTTCTATTCAAAATCTTCTTCAGTGACTAGGCATTATCTTTATAATTAGTAAAAATTATTTCAAACAATTAAAGTGCTTTTATGAGATTTGGGAGCCAGAAATAAAAAAAAAGAAAGAGCTTGACAAAATAGCATTTATTAAAAATGCTTTAATATTATTATAATTGCCTAATTTTGATGTATTAAATATAATTTTAAAATAGGTCACAAGCATTCAATAACTTTCAACTGATTTTTTTCTCTTACTCTTTTACATCCTTGGCAAAAATCAAATAAATCTACATTAAGTGGTTAAAGTCCTAGAGACTATTTTGCATTCCTTATTACAGATATGCTCTTGTTTCATTTAAGTTATTAATGTTTAAATCCATTTTACAGAGGCTTTATTGGCTTTCAAGTGTTTTAACAGAACTCCAGCCTGTTGAATGGGATGTGACTCCTGTCTGCCCCCCCCTTTGCGAGCAGACTGGTCTAAGTACTCATTACTTTAAGTTGCCATTGCAGTGGAGGAAAGTCGAGTCTCAAGAGCACAGGATCCTCGGTGGCCCCATTTGACCCTGCCTGGGACAGTACACTTGGTCTTGTCTGATCAACTTATTTCTTACAAAGACCATGTCTCCATATGGCATAGGAAAGAACCAGTCACATTGTGGTACCCATAATACCTTAGCCTCTGCTGGTGGGCTCTGCTTTGCTGTCCTGATAGCCATTCCCCACTGCTAAGTACAGGCCTACAGAGCCCCTGCTTTACACTGTGGCTAGGAAAGGCCACAAAGGACAGAGGAGGCTGGGCTGTACAGTCTGGCTGCCCAGCTGCAGGTTTCTTACTGCCATTCATTTAATTGATAAACAGTCAGTGTGGTCCCTCTGTTATCCTGCACTGTACTGCCTGCTGGAGATAGAGTGTCATGGACTGAACTGTGCCCCCCATAATTCATGTGTTGGAGTCCTAATTCCTAGTACTGTAGAGTGTGACTGTGTTTGGAGGTGTTTGCAGAATAATTCAATTAAATGAGATCTTCAGGGTGGGCCTTAATCCACTATGCCTGATGACTTACAAAAAAAGGAAAATTTGGATGGAAAAAGATGATGTGAAGACACAGGGAGATGACAGCCATCTACAAGCCAAGAAGACAGCAGGAACAGATTCTTACAGCTTTTAAAGGGAACCAACCCTGCTGGCACCGTGATCTCAGACTCTAACTTCCAAAACTGTGAGGAAATAGATTTCCATGGTTTAAATCCACTGGTCTATGGTATTGTGCCAGGGCAGTTCTAGAAAAACTAACACAGGCAGCAAGAAAGCATAAGGTCCCTATCTTCTTGGACTTTTTAATTATTATTATTATTTTATTATTATTATTATTTGTGGTACTGGGGATCGAACTCATGACCTCGCCCTTGCCAGGCAGGCACTTATGCCACTGAGCTAAAGCCCCAGCCCTAGACTTTGTTTTTTTAAAACCAAAATCTTTTTTTTTTTTTTAGTTTATAAATTACATATTGTCATCTTGGATGTAGTTGTTCAAGTTACAAAGTTAAAGGGTACATTGTAGACATTCAAACAGTCAGACTACAAACAGTTCTGCTCAAAGATCCAACAAAGATTCAGCAATATGGTCATCTATTTTACACACTCAAACATAGATGCAGTTATATCCCTTAGAGCACTTTCTTTTCCTTTCTTTTTTACAATAGCAATTACACTTTTTTGTTTTATTACACTTGTAGTTCTTATTTACTTTTTACACTAGAGACACAATATGATATTTATAAATATGAAGGCCATACGATCATCCTTTTTATGGCTGAGTAATATTCCATTGTATAAAAATGCCACATCTTTTTCATCCACTCTGTAGTTGATGGGCACCTTGGTTGTTTCCAGGATTTAGCTATCACAAATTGTGCCGCTATGGACATGGGTGCACATATATCACTGTTATATGAACTTTTCAGTTCTTCTGGGAAAATACCCAGGAGGGGAATAGCTGGATTGAATGGGGCTTCCAATCCTAGTCTTCTGAGAATTCTCCATATGAATTTCCACAGTGATTGCACCAGTCTATATTCCCACCAACAGTGGAGCAGTGTTCCTTTTTCCCCCGCAGCCTTTCCAACATTTGTTTTCAGTTGATTTCTTGATGGCAGCTATTCTTTCCAGAGTGAAGTGGAATCTCAATGTTGTTTTAATTTGCATTTCTCAAATGACCAGTGATGGTGAACATTTCTTCATGTATTTATTTGCCATTTGTATATCTTTCTCTGAGAACTGTGTGTTCATCTCAGATGCCCATTTTTGGAGAGGGTCTTTGAATTTGGGGGCTTGATGTTTTTCAGTTCTTTATATTAAAACCAAATTCTTTATAGGCATCTTCAAATATATATAAAAGTAGGCAGAATAATTATCAACCCATGAAAAATCTTTTTTTCTACTGTGCTTCCCCCATTTTCTCTGGATTGCCTCTTATTATTTTAAAATAAACTTCAACTATCATATAAGTTCCATCTGTAAATACTTACAAATGTATAGCTAACCCTATCTTAAAAGCAATGCCACAATATTGTTATCATATCTCAAAAATTAGCATTAATTCATCCACTATCTAGTCAATGTTCAAATTTCCTTATTGTGTATAAATATGGTGCTGGGAGTCAAACCTAAGGCCTGCACACGGCTAGCTAAGCACTCTACCACTGAGCCACATCCTCAGCTGGTTTTTTCTTGCTTTCCAGTTCATAGGTCTGATCAGAATCCAAACTAAGTCTACATACTCCTTTGGTTAATATCTTTTGATGCTCTTTTAAAAATTTCCTCTCCCTCTTTTTTCCTTGCTAGTTATTTGTTATAGAGACCAAATCATTTACCCTATAGAATTTTCTAGGATTTGTCTAACTGCATCTTTGTGTCATCATTCAACATATTCTTCTATTTCTTTTTGGAGGGAGGATTGTTTGTTTTTTTAAATAAAATGATAGATATAAAAGCTTGACCCAGTCCAGAGAGATTACTTGATGGGACTATTTCAAGTATGGCTCTATGAGTTTCCTGTTATATCACATTGAAGCATACATTGTCTGATTATCTGGGGTTTGCATATGTGTGTGATGTAAGACTGATCAGTCGCTCATGATATCATTGTAAAGTTCTTAGGAGATTATAGAGTCAAATGTGTTCCTGCACCATTGTTTAGAGCTTTCTGAATAAGTTTGATGGTTTGTTTCCTGATCTTACAGCAAGCACAGAAAATAACTTACAACTAATCAGATAGTGAGATCATTCCAAAGAGACCCAACTCTGGCAAAAAGGTGCTTAAAGCCTTGCAGTCATATCTGAGACGTAAAACTGAATACACTGATTTTTCCTTTTCCCTCAGAAATTTATTTTCATGTCAAAAGGGAAAGGTAAGAATCCTTGTATCTGATCTCCAATGATAGTCAGGAGGTGCTTTTTGTGAACAAAAGACATTTCTATTTCTCTGTAACTCACAGTGAATCCCCACTTGCACAGGGTGCTGGTTTTTTTTTTAATCTGGTTCCCCAGTTGCACTTGGTGGGTATCCTGGGTGTGGAGAACCAATGTTGCCAATGTTTCTCTTGCTGTTAGCTTTTCTGAGAGTTTAAAGAGGAATCTAAATTGGGCACGGTGGAGCACACCTATAATCCCAGCCTTTGGGATCCTTGAGGTAGGAGGATCACTATGAATTCAAGGCCATCGTGGGCTTCCATAGTGAGTCAGACCAGCCTAAACTACATAGTGAGACTCTGTCTCAAAAAACTTCTATTTCTGATCCAAAAACCTTGTGTGTACATTCAGGAAAAATAAAAATGAGTTTCAAAAGCCCTAAAACACCAAAGGAAACAATCAACAGAATAAAAAAAAGGTGGCTTAAAGAATAGGACAAAATACCAACACCATAGCTGGTAAGGATTAATAATCAAAATATATAAGGAACTCAAATGGTTCAATATCAAGAGACTTCAAATAACCCAAACTTTAAAATGGGCTAAAGATCTTATTGTCCTTATTACTAACTTCCTTCTAGGTTTTGGGTTATGTTGATTTTATTTATTCTACTTTTTTTTTTGCTGAAACCTTATATTGTTGTTATGGAAACTCTTTTTTTTTTTTTTTTTTTTGGTCTTTTCTTGAGACAAGGTTTCACTACACAGTTCAGGCTGGCCTTGAACTCATTTTGTAGCCCAGGCTGGTCTTGAGCTCACAGTGATCTTTCTGTCTCAGCCTCCTGAGTGCTGGGATTACAGGCATGTGCTAACATGCCTGGTGTGTATTTTTTAGTGGAAACATTTTAATGCTATAAATCTTCCTCTAAGTGCTACTGTAGCATCATTGCATACATTTTAATATTTTCAAATTTCTCTTGAAATTTCCTTTGATGCATGGCTAAATGTTTTATTGAATTTCTTAGTTTCTAGAGATTTTTCAGTTATATTTCTGTCATTTGTATTGCAGTTTAATTCCATTAAGGACAAAGACAGATCTTCATGTGATTTATTTGTTTGTTTGTTTGTTTATTTTTGTCTTTTTGAGATGGGGGTCTCACTATCCAGTTCAGTCTGGGCTTGAATTCACAGTGATCCTTTTGCCTCAGACTCCCAAGTGCTGGAATTGCAGGCATGCACAACCATGCCCAGCTAGTTTAAATTCTTTTATACCTGTTAACCTTTATTCTGTGACTTTGGATATAATTTATCTTGATGAACTTTCTACTTATGCCTGAAACAAATGTATATTTTGCTGTTGGGTGAAATGATGTTTAGTGTCTTTCTGAGATCCAGTTGTAGATCCAGTTGTTTCATGGTATTGTTCAGTTTTATACTTTTGCTGACTTTCTGCTTATTTGTTTTATCAATAACTGAGAAAGAGAAATGCAAATCCAAACCACACAGATCCATCTCATGCTAATCAGAACTGCTATCCTTAAGAATGCGAAAAAAAATGCTGGTGAGGATACAGAGATGTCTGGAAAACAACACTTGTACACTGCTGGTGGGAATGTGAAGTAGTAGAGTCATTATGGAATCTGTATGGAGGGTCCATAAAACAGTAAACATAGCCACTATTTGGTTGAACTATACCACTCCTTCGTGATAACCAAAGCAATTACAGTCAGCATACTCTAGAAATACCGGCACATTCTTGTCTACTGTAGCACGATTCACAATAGCCAAGGTATGGAACCAGCCTAGATGCCCATCTACAAATGAATGCATAAGGAAAATGCATATATACACGAGGCATTATCTAGTCACAGAGAAGAATAAAATTCTGTCATTTACAAGAAAATAGATGGGTCTGGAGAGCATCATGTCAAGCAACATAAACCAGACTCAGACAAAGATCACATGCTCTTCCTAATATGTGGGGAAAAGATGACAAGAAGGTAGAAGGAAAACTATTATTAATGTGTACTGCAATTCCAGCTTTGTTTTTATTAGTGATTGTGTGGCATATCTCTATCCTTTCACTTCTTGACCTACCTGTTTTGCAGTGGAGCTTGAAAATTTTATAGACTGTATACAGTTATAACTCATTTTTTTAAAAAAAAATCCAGCCCTAATTGGTCTCCTAATTGGTAGTTGAGGCAATTTTTATTTAAGATATTTATTAATATGTTTGTGTTTAGAGCTACAATATTATGTCTCTTCTGTATTTGTTCTTGTTTCTTCTTGATTTTTTAAAATTCTCTGAATATTTTTAATATTTCAAAAATTTATTGAGGTTTTTTAACTATGTTTTTATATGCTTTTTTGAATGGTTTCACTATAGACTATATATATATATATATATATATATATATATATATATATATTTCTGTCTCTTTTACATTAAAATCTAATTGCTACAAGTGAAATATAGAAACTTTAACCACCACATAGTTCCCTTTACTTTGCTCCTTACGTTGTATTTTTTCCAAGTTTTTCAGTGCTATTTAAATATATATTGTCTACCTCCCATAGATACATATCTGAATGGCTGTCTAGTCAATAATTCATTTCTTAAAGCTTTTGAAATGATGCCTGGGGTCAGATAGATGCATTTGTAGCTCAGAAACCAACATAGATGATCCCACACATGGTGTATGCTTGACTTTCCTCTTCTGAGTAATCCGTGTGACTCCATAGCTCCCAGGGATCTCTTTCCTGGTCTTCTGACTAGAAGGCTAGAACTTTCATTTCACCACCCTGCTGTCTGTTTTTGACTGTATCTCATTTGTAAAGCCAAGCAAAACAAGGAGAAATTTAGATAAAAATTATTCCAATTTTCATTATATGAAGAGAAAAAGAAAAACCTTTTCTTCATTATGCTCTTTGGCCAGAGAAGAGTTCTCTTCCTTCAAGGTTGTAAGTGCCAAGTTCAGCTTCTGCTACCATTGTCACTGTCATCACCACGGGCTTTCCTGGAGGGTGAAGCAGGAGGCAATAGAAACCACAAAAGCAGGAGGGATCTCTTCTTTCTCTCTCTGACCTTTATGAGTCCCTTTCCCATCCCCAAACTGGAAAGAGACAGCTTCATGGGGCACTTTTCCAGTCCACCCTAGGGTTTCAGACTGCCTTTGACTGGAGTGAGGGGAGACAAAGCAAAGCAAAGCAAACCAGCCAACCAACTAACCAACAAACCAACAACAAAAACAAAAACAAAACCTGGGACATGCACACAAGAATCAGTTCCCACTTGTGATTTTGGTTTCTTTCCTATCTTGTTTCTACTATTTCACCCCCACCCCAGAGTTCTTAAACAGCTCCTCCATATATTACCTATGATTTTAGTTACATTCAATAGGAGTCACAGGGCAGGGTATATTTCTGCACCTGAACTGAAATCAGAATGGAAAATGGCTTTCTGATATAGAGGCAGAATGGCTGAATGTGTTGTGAATTTTCCATTCATTGAAACATATCCTTCTTGGGAAATTTTCTTTATAAGAACTTCTAAGTCTCTTTCTTTCCTGCGTTGCAAGATTTTTGCACTTATATCTATATCTATCTATATATATATATTTTTTTCCACTGAATATATATATATATATATATATATATATATATAT
Source organism: Hydrochoerus hydrochaeris (assembly GCA_004027455.1). Classification (NCBI taxonomy): domain Eukaryota; kingdom Metazoa; phylum Chordata; class Mammalia; order Rodentia; family Hydrochaeridae; genus Hydrochoerus; species Hydrochoerus hydrochaeris. The sequence goes on along the minus strand of PVLA01005028.1, from coordinate 66,061 downwards.
ATATCCATTAAGGGCAACCTCGGTCCAAATTCTTTGTTAAGATGAGTGTAGAGCTTCCCCAATCTCCAAAATCCTGGGATTCAGTGTGAAACAAAGGCGGACCATGTCAGGATTTGTCTTGGGCTTTAAGGGTGGTTTGGTGTGGACTCTAAGCCATCTGGGTTGGGGCTACAAAGCCATGAGGGAGGCAGTGAGGGAGACCCAGGGAAGATCCCTTACAGTAGCCCGTAGGCAAAGGGTCTTGGAACCAAAGGATCTTGTGAGATGACCTTAGCCCTTACTCCCTTGTCTTCTAGGGATATATTCATCTTGTATTTAGGACTGAGCCCATGAAATAAGTATAAGTATATGCTTCCATATGTGTGTAGTGTGCCCACATCTGGGCTCTTTAATAGAAAAGCCAGCATCTTCTGGGTCTGTAAGTTTTAGGACCATTAGCAGTTCCACTCCCACATTAATCAAAAGGCATCTTCTGCTTGAGCTGGACTCTGCTAAGTGAAATTGATAAAATAGCTTTCTTCTCAAGCACATATACTATCTACCTTTAAGAAAATTCTATCAAATCACCATTTCTTCTAATCTAGGACGAAATTTTAGACAGATTCATGGCCTTTCCAGTCAAACTTAAGGATTAAAAGTTCAGACCAGTCTAATATCAAAACATATTTCTTTCATCTGGTTTAAGCTCCTCCCCAAGTAAGGCCTTGATTGTCTATGAAATATAGAGTGGGAATCACCAAGGGTTGCTTGTCACCCCTAATTGCTCCACTGTCTTGTCCTATCCAACTAAGCTGCCACCAGCTTCTTCAGGATTGGCCCAAGTGAAAGGAGAGGTAAGAGGGAGAGGAAGAGTCTGACTAGATTTCTTCTGCCATCATTTGGCTTTGGTGCCCTTTGTGCATGATTCTTCTTTTCCTGTATCACTTCTGTGGAGTTTTCAGGATCCTTCCAACTAGAGTTTTCTCTGTCGGGCAGTACCTCTTCCAGCTAGCTACTTATGGGTCTTCTTAGTTTGTACATTTTGTTCTGCACAGGCCTCTGATGGGGCTATGTCACTCCTCTGCAAAGGCTGCTGGACTGACCCCTAATAAGACTGGCGTTCTCTAAGGCCGCTGGACTGACCCCTAATAATACTGGAGTCACGTGCCTGACTGTGTAAGCCCAGACATTTTCCTTGGGGCAGGCGTCTTATCTGCTTCTACCTTCCTGTGAGGCACTGCGGCCCTTCCTGAGTCACTCCTTCCTCACTGTTCAGCTCCAGTCAGCACCGATGCCTAAGTACAAATTCATCTCGTTCCCTCATTGTCCTGATATATTTGGAGTTATCTCCACTGATGACATTTAAATACGCTGGAAAACCCACATGCTATGGCATGTGCCTGTAGTCCTGGCTACTCAGGAGTCTAAAGCAGAAAGATCCCCTGAGTCCAAGGGCTAAAGGCCAGCCTACATTACACAGTGAGGCCCTGTCTCAAAAAGAAACAACAACAACAAAAAAAACCAACATCATTTTAAGACATCTTGCAATCAGAGGCTAGAGTTTTGCTCAAACAGGGGCATGTAAGGAAAGGCAAGATATAGAATGTAGATTTCCTATTAAAAATAAAAAGGAGAAGATGGAGCTGAGATATGGTTCAGTGGCAGAGGGCTTGCCTAGCATGTGCCGGCTCTGGGTTCGATCTTCCACACTATAAAACCACACCAGAATAAAATATAGGGGAGAAATGGCCTTGCTAAAAGCCTTAGTAGCAGCATAGAGCAACAGGGAAACCGGCCTAAATTAGGAGCAAGTAACTATAAGGTTGGAAAACACCAGAGAGAAAGATGATCTTATGTGAAAGGAATAGAGAAAAGTGTGGGGCTGAGGAAGACAAGAGAGAGGGAAGTGATCTAAGAAAGGAACAGAAAAGAAGAGGGAGAAGAGGCCGGAGGCTCCATCTAAACAGGGAGAGGTCCGTCACATTTTTCTCTCCTCCTCCTCCCTTCCTCTTTTTCCTCATTCCTTCCTCTTCCTCCTCCGGCTCCTCTTTCATCTCTATAACTAAAAGCTGAAAAGGCCGGAGCAGGACTGGCAGGTGAGGCTGTTCCTCATTCTGCAGATTCATTCACTCACTTAGCCAGGAGTGGTGCTGCAGTGTTTGTGGCCTGCTGCCAGGTGGTAGGACACGACCACTAGTAAATTCTCAGATTCTCCAAGGGACTTGCAGTCTGCAGCTGGGCATGTGCCTGTAGTCCTGGCTACTCAGGAGTCTAAAGCAGAAAGATCCCCTGAGGGCTGGTATCAGCAAAGTGCTGGATGAAAGTTCTGCAGTTTCTGTTTCAGAAGCTTCACAGGAGAAAGTTAACTTTTTCTTAAACAAATAAAGAGATATGTGAAATCCATGTATTTGTCCCTTTTCTGTTGCTACAGCACAATACCTGAAGCTGAGTACTGCATAAAGAAAATAAGTTTGTTTAGTTCACAGTTTTTGAGGTTGCAAATCCAAGATCTTGCAGTTCCATTAGTTCTGCCTTGCATGAAGCCATTGTGACAAATGGCACAGTAGTGGAAAAGGGAGAGAGCACATGACAGGAAGCCAGAGACCGCCTGGGGAGGAACCAGTCTTACTGTTTTATAACAACTGTCATGGGAACTACATTAATTGCTTCTGTGGGCAGCAGTCCTACTAACCTCCCACAGGCTGTACCTCTTAGCAACACTACACTGGGGCTCAAACTCCTAATACATTAGCTTTTAGGGACCAAAGCACATCCAAACCATAGCAAAGCACTTCCAATCTTCTAAGAGATAAAATAGCATAATTTCACTTACCACACAATTTCTAGGCTGTAGGGACACTGAAGTTCTGGACTGAGTAGGAGGCAAGGAAAGGAGACAGCAGATTCTAATAGTGCTGTCAAGACAAGCTTTAAGTGTCACAAGTTATAGAATGGCGAAAACAAAATACATGGCCTCAAATCTCAAACCTGCTCCTTACTAGTTTTATGATCACAGGCAAGTTAGTTAACTTCCTAGTGCTTTAGTTTCCTCCTCTTTAAAAAAGAAATAATAATTATCCCTATGTCATGAAGATTCTGAAACAATTAAAAAGGATTACATGTTTACAACTATTAACACATGGTAAGCATTCAATCCCCAATAACCGTTATTATAATCCACGAAGAAATTTACAATCAGACCCTTGGCCATCAGGCAAGATGTCACTGAGCCTGTAGAGGACACTTTGGGTCATTTCCTTGTGTTTTCAGACCATGTGATTTGAAGTGTTAAGATTGTTGAGCATGTGGTACCCAGGACCTAGCTGCACAGGGTTGTTCCCTCTAAAGAATTTAGATGATTTCACCAGTGAGAACCATTTAATTTTATTTGCTTAATAAAAATTTCAGTCAGGTTAAGAAAATATGAACTCATAGTAGTCTTAGGAAAATACTTATAAATTTTCACAGATGTAAGAGGGAAAAGAGCAACAATGACCAATTTTCCTTCCCTGGAAAAATAAGTCCTAGGACCAGTGTCTCAGCCCCTATGAGCCCTGTAGTTAACCTCTCTTCCTGTTGGACTTAAACATGCTCAAATGTGTTCTGATACTTTCTCCTCTCTAGGCTTATGTCCTTGAACATCAAAGTTGGGAATCATTCATTTCCTTACTCTTGGTCCCCAGAAAAATACCAGGCACATGACAGGAGTTCAATAAACACTTGATGAATGGATGAAAGAATGGTATAATGTGTGAGAGCTGCATCTCTCTCCCCAAGGGTACCCTTCCTGCATTTCCATCAGCATGTACTGGTCAAATTAGTATATAATGTAAAGATAAAAGATTTCATGAAAGGTACTCCATAGAGTTCAGGTAGGTTAACATGTAACTCAGATATCACCCAGTTGTTTCCATCCAGGATTCAAGCATGAGATAATTCTACCCAGGTGCACCAAGGTTTCCTTTCTCTCTCAAAGCTAGGCCTGTCCACCTTCAAATCTCAGTTCTTGGCATTCTGTATACTAATTGCTATCATCAAAAGCAACCATTTATTGAGGATCTGATCCCATGTACAAAGTCAGATTCTGAGGATTCAGATAAGGTTGCTCATAACTGAGCACTTGAAGGAGTTTAGGATCTTATATCTGTTAGCTTTTGCTGTATTGTAACTGGCCAGCCTTTAAAGTAATGACATATAAAAACAAACATTTATTATTATTTCAAAATTGCATGGTTGACTAAGAAGGTTTTTTCAAGCCAGGCCAGCTTATTCCAGATGAATGATTTAGGATGGTTTTATTCTCACATCTGGAAGCTGGCCAGATGCTCGGACTAGGATATCTTGTCTTTGACAGGTCCTCTGAGATGACCCATATCAGCTTCTTGTGGTTTCTCACATCTTTCCCTGACAAGTCTGTTTCTTACAGGCCACTTCAGAGTATTCTCACACTCTATTGGCCAACATAAGTCATATTCAGATTCAAGACCAGATTCCAAAGTTGATGACAGAATCTGACTCTTAAGGGAACCCACAAATTATGCAACTAGTCCTTGCCATGTGATCCGTGGCCTTACATGGAAAAACTCATGTTGGATGTGGAAAGAGACTGATTCTAGTATGGACCTCCAAGACCTTTCGGTCCAAATGTGTTGCCACCTGAATACACCTAGCCATTATAGATTAGGTGGAGTACAAACTTGGCAACTGAGCACCTGCAATTTGATTTCTTTGTAATTAATTGTTTTTTAGAAAATTTAAGTGTAAATGTCAACTTTTCCTTCTCCTGAATCTTATGTGTAGCTGTCATCCATGCTGGCTTTGGGAGAGGAAGATGGGAAAATGAGCTAAGAGGGAGTGGATCCAGGAAGTGGTCAGTTGACAGAGACTAGGGGGCTGGAGGTGGCCCAGGCAGGTCCTAAAGGAGAAACATGGGGTGGCTCTGACTTGGAAAAAATTCCATCATAATTTTCTATAACCCTCTTGTTATATTTGCTTTATGGTCAGCATAAATTTTCATGATGCAGAAATAGCAATGTTCAAGCACTAGGAAAGAACGTTAAAGTACCTAGCCTTAAGCTAGCAAACTTACGCGCTCTTATTTGGTATATAATATCTCTGTGTGATATATAGATACAGATATAGATATGTAAATAGATATGTAAATATATATTTATATATAGTTGACTTCATTATCATATTGTAACAGCATTGTTTTCTACTGGTATAACTGCACATGTTTTATGGATTAGCTTTGACATGGTTTTAATGTGAATCTAAATTTTGAGTGCCAACCTGATTTCTGAGTGCCAAGTAACCAATTTACAAATTTACTTTTGGAACACAACTTGTTTGTAAGCTGGAACTGTGCATATTTAGCATCAGGAGTCTACCAAGTTGTAAAGTCCCAAAGACTGTTACAAAGCAAGAATACTCTAAATATATCTTAAGAATAATAGAGATAATAATCAGTCTCCATAAGAGTTTCCATAGGCAATAATGAAATCTGAAGACATGCTGGAACAGAGTTCTCACAGAGTGTGTGTGTGTGTGTGTGTCTAAATTCATCATTTAATATGCACTTTACTTCTGTGAAATTGCTGGAACCAGCTCTTGGTATCTATTTTAGCAACAGAGAAACCCAAAGCTACAGATAAGACACTTCCTGGCTGGTCTAACCGTGGAAGGCAGTATAAGCTGAAGGAGCCATCAGACCCTTATTCACCAGAGGATTTTAGAAAACCTACAATACCTCTTCTTTACTTGCTGATCTCTGGCTTTTTGTTTCTGACTGGTGTGTCTAAGCCAATGCGTTGTAAGAATAATGTCTATATTTTTTCCCCCTTCCTTCTCATCTAAGCTAGAGTTAGTCGTATCTTCCAAAAGATTGCTCTTGGGTCACATCCAGATATCCAGTATAAACATGAGAGGAGCAGGATTTTTCCTCTGGCTAAATTGAGCCCCTGAGCACTGGAGAAAGTTGGTCTCCTGAGTCAACTGAACCAGCCAGAATGCAAACAGGAAATGGCTTTCTCTGTCTCCAAACATATTTAGTTGAATTTCCATTCTTGACTCCTTCACATCTCAGGCTAACTTTTACTTTTAGGGTTGTAAGCCTCAAGTGGTATTTCATCTAAAATGCCACTCTCCTTTGTCTGTGCAGGGCTACATGGCAGCATGCAGGGAGGGGTGTGGGCAGTCTCTGCTTTCCTCTAATAGCACCCCACAGTGTGCTCCAGCAGCAAGGACAGGTGACATTTCTCTCCAGTCACTCTGCTCTTTTGGTAAACTCTCCCTCTTGAATTTCTGTCCTCTTTGTTTATCTGAACATGGAGCTGAAGGTGTAAGGCCAGGTTAGCCCTCTTTTGGTCAGTTCTGTGAGGATGCCTTTTAGGATATAATGGTGAGAGAGAAGGCAGGAGAGATGTACATGCAGAGAGAATATTCTATATGGTCCTGAAAACAGGAGGATCTGCACTGAGCTGCTTAGCAGCCTCCAGAGAGCTGGATGAATTGCAGAGAAGAATGCTGGGCAACCAGAGGTCCCAACTGCATTTGATTATAGAGACGGATGTCCTTTTAGCACGGTATGGTAAATCATTTGAATGTCAGTGTGGCTCGTAGCTGACCAAGTGCTCCTTAGAGCCTGGCCCCTGCTGGGCCTTGCTCATACAGATTGACAGTCTGAAGCCTGTGACTTGCTCAAGAAGGTAGATCATGGGCTTTCTTGGCCTAGACTGCCACTCCCTAAGGCACCCTTGACACAGAGGAAGCCAAGCAACTGTGTATATGAAGAGGCCACCTGGACACAGGACAAGAATCACCTCTCCCTCCCCACCCACACACATATCCCGGCACTCTGTAACCCAGTAGGGGGTGGGGTGGGGCATTACAGGAAGGAGGACTCAAGTGCTTCACCAACCAGGAAGGTTTGAGGCTGGGAGCCAGGAATTAATTTATCACTTAATTTGTCACTTCAGTCACTTAAAATTGAACTCTTTTGCAAATGAGAAGGAGACTAAAAAATAGAGGGAATGGTAGGGTGGAGAGGGAAGGGAGGTAAAAAGAATTAAGATGTGTTATGTACATGTACCAACTCCCCATGATTAATGTAACTATTATGCACTTCAGATATGTGCTAAAAAATTTGATTAAAAAAAATTTAAAAACAAAAAAATAATCAATGGGTGTGGTGGCGCACACCTGCAATTCAAGCACTGGAGAGGCTGAGGCAGGAGGATCACTAGGAGTTAGAGACCAGCCTAGGCTATAAAGTGAGTTTAAGGCCAGCCTGAACTGCATGGGGAAACTCTGTCTCAAAAAGACAAAAACAAATAAAGTCTATTTGATCCTGAAAAAAAATATTTTGCTTATATCAGTGGCAAAAAAAACCCCATGAAATCTCCCTACCATTTGTAGAGAAGAAGAAAAGAGTTTAAGAATGCCCAGGATTCCAAGATTCAGGTATAACTTGAAACAAGTTTCAAAATAGCTTTGACATATTTACCCCTAGCAGGGAAAAAGGCCAAAGAGCAGAGGGCAAATCTAGAAGATCATTTGTCAAGAGAATGAGTTTTTTCCAATTTAGGATATGCATATGTGTCAAGAATTGAATGAGCTCTGTCAGAGATGTAACATACAAGGGAACTAAAATACAATCTGAGTGTGTAGTACATCAAAGACTACTAAAATGTCCCATTGGTCTTTTAAAGCTAAAGTGTTATTTTATCTAAAAAGTTTTAAGTCTATTAATAGAAACAAAAATATAAGCATGCAAGATCTACGTGAGCATAGTATTTGTGAATCCACATGTAGTCTGAGGCTAGGCTGTGTGTGAGATGACTTCCTCTTACAGTCAATATTAGGGGTTCGAGGCACCTGCTGCATGTAATTCAGGCAGGCTCTGGGGGTTACACAGGAAGGGGATAACCTTGCATGCACATGGTTAAGTAGGCTTTCTCTGGGTCAAGAAGTAGAACTGTGATGTCTTCCCCAATACCCTCCTGAGAACTGAGAGTTGGGCTCTGTGGCTAAAAATTTCCATCTTGTTCTCTCTCTTTTCTACTCAGGAGAGTTGCTGTCTATTGACTCCTCATTACCAAATCTTGGTGTGACCCAAACCTGAGCCAACTCAAGTCATGAAAACAATTTTTTAAAATTAGGAAGGCAATAGAGGAGGCCAGGAAAAGGAAATAATAATCAAACAGCCAGGAGACCCAGGTTAAGGCAGGACCATGAATACAGAAAGAGATGCACAGACATATTAAAGGATCATTATGAGAAACAAAAATCAGAAAATAGAAGATAACAGAAAAACATGGAGATAACATTTAGAGATTTTATGGGTGTTATAGTCAGGGTTTTTTAAGGAACAGATATAATATGGAACACATAATTTGTAAGATTATTTTATAATATTCACTGAAAGAGTCAAATGCAAAGGAGTGCAAGAGATCTGTCCACACAGTAGAGATCCCAATAATCTAACTGAGGACCTGGGTCCCATAGCAAAGTCCTGTGTGAGTCCAGCTGAAGAACTAGAACACATGGAAATGTCCTCCTGGAGGACATTGGCCCTGTGACAATGTCTCATGCAAGTCAGTATCAAGGATCTGCATGGGGAAGTCCCAAAGTTCAGTGTGTGTTATGGATTAAAAACTGATTTTCAACTTAACGCCAGCTGAATTAAATCACCATGGTGCAGAGCGTAAATGTTCCACCTGAGGAAAAATGCCAGCATATATAGAGATGTAGAGAAGACAAAGGAAGGGTTGAGGCAGTATGGATTCTCCTACATGTTGCTGTTTGAGCCATTGGTTCTCCTGGAGGAACTCTGGTCCTCACATCTCCCGGCTCTGGAGGGGAAGATGTGTTCTGCTTAATCTCCAGGATGAACTCATCATGCTGGCTTCCTGGCATGTACTTGACTGTGTTTATCGTCAGAAGAGCTCGGGGCCTCCATGTTGCTGAGGATGGCTGTAGTGCTTTTCAGGATAGCCCTGGTCTTTGTTTTGAGTGTGACTTCTCGGCTCCAGCATAGAACCCTTCACTCTGCTGGCATAGACTTTCTAGCTTCCACCGCTGACCTTTGGGCCTTCCAAGCATGGATCCATAAAAGAGACTGGCGTACATCCTTCTTTTGGGCTCTAGACCTCCAGCTAGACTCATGGAAGGCACTGTCATGAGCTCTAGGTCTTCACCTGGACTCATGTGTGATATTGCTGTGGGATTCAGGCCCTTGGCTAAATATTCTATATCTTTAGTGTTGTGGATAGATTTCCTGCATTTTCTTGTGTTAATTCTGTGTGACCATCATAAAATAATATTATAAACTCCATGTCCTGATTTAAATTGTTCTCTGCACAACCCCTGACTACAACAGTGTGGAAACTAGACAGTCTACACCAGTGGGATGAAGGATCTGTGCCTACAGGCTGAGGGATCTGCACTGGAGCCAGGCAGCAACACTCAAGGTAAGGACCAGAGCTCTCCCAAAGAAAACTTAGCCATCCTCAGCGACATCAAGGACCCAAGCTCCTCCAACAATGAGAACAGCTGAGTTCATATGAGGAAAACCTGCAGGACAAGCTTCTCCAGGACAATCAACAGTGCACATCTTCCCTTTCAGTTGTTTTTATGCTGTTGACAACAATCCTCAGGTGGGCCTTCCACACCGAGGACCACGCTGATTCAATTCAGCTGGTGTTACAAGTTGGCCATTAGCCCATCACAATGGGGTTTGTAAATAAACTGCTGAATGCTTGCTATTGCCAGATGATTCATAAATACATTTTGATGGATTTCCAGGCTAAGAAAACAGAATGAACATGAGGTCTGGGGTGTGGAATAGCATGTCACAGTGGGCGGAAGTGGTGAGACCAAGCACAGGCCCAGAAGAAACATGGCAGTACCATGCCTGGAAAAGTGGACCTGCTATATGAAACTGACAGAAAATCCACCACCACCACCACTCACCCCACCCATATATTCCAGTTTGTTAGTTACCCAGTTCTTGTTCTAGTTCTAGTTACTGCTGTCTCTTAGGAACAGCTGACCACTGTATTGCAAATTGTATAAAGCAATCCGCAATTGACAAACCATTCTGCCTATGTATTTCCTACTTGCTTATCCTACATATGCCCTAGATCACTAGAGATCAGGCCCTGATATTCTGGGAATGATCCCAATCAGTGCCCAGTGACATAAATAAATCTGCCTCCAAATCCTGGGTGTTGCTTTGGTGTTTCTGCTTGGCATTGTAAAACCAGTTCTCCATATCTTATGGCAAAATATGATGAAATTTGTAGGCAAATTATTTCAGGTATTAAAGGTTACTAACTTTCTGATCATACATACTTTTAGAATTTTCTTTTAAAAATCAGATCAATTTGATCTAACTTTCTCTTTGCCAATAGGAAAACCAAGTATAGTATGTAAGAGATATACATCTTACATCTAATATTTTCAATCATATAGAAAGAAATTTGTATATGAGAAGACATCCTCCTTAGGGTTTGCTTTTCTGCAGTTCTATTTCAGAGCAGGCTTTATGAAATTAGAGCTGTAAAATGCTATAATGATAAGCCTTAAATTAGTCAACCCCACATCAGGTGCACTGAGGCAGTATAAGTTAAGTAGTTTATAATTCACTTTAGAAATATATAGGAACCAATGAGAAAATATAATAAAGTAAAATTTTAAAAGGGCTTAACTGTGTAATGCTGGCTCTTAAGGTAACAGAAATTCAGAGAAAGGTCAGTGTGGTATTAACAGATTCTCAGGAAAGTAAAAAATGCCAGCTGGGCTTGAATGAAGGCAGTGAATTGAAGCATGCAAAAGAGGCAATGCACTGCCAGGTGTGGTGGTGCGTATTTATAACTGCAGCTCTGGAGAGGCTGAGGCAGGAGAGTCACCACAAGTTTCAAGGGCAGCTAGTGACTCTGTCTCCAAAAAAAGAAAAAAAAATAGCAGTGCATTACTTAGAGGAGAAATCATGCATGCAGAAGAAGAGGTGAGAACCAACTGCTCTGAGGGCACCCACCTGGCTGAGGGTCCTAAGTGAAAGTATCACTAAGGCAACTGAAATAGCACTCATTCTCAGAAACCACTGGCTTCTGAAATATTTGGGTCAAATGTGAAAGAAGCTCTTTGTGAATTCAGCCCACAAGTAACCACTAGAACAACATTCAGATGCCAGTTTCATTCTTCCTATGAGCTGGCAGGGATGATTAAAAATAATGACATTGTCTACTATTTATTGGTGAGAACATCAATGATAACAATAGCAATTGGGATTGTCGGTTGTTGACATTTCCTGGGTTATTTATTTAAAATAACAACAAAGGTGCCTCAAAACAACCTCAAGTATCTTCAGGGATGAAATCAACCAAATACTTAGGGAAAAAATAATATTGGTGTCTTGAAAAAAATTAAAGAGGAGAGAATATTTTAAACTCAATTTATGAGATTATTGTTGCCCTAATACTAAAAGCAGATGAAGACATGACAAGAAACAGCAAAGTGCATAGATTGAAAAATTCCTAATAGAGTGGTAGCAAATCAAATCCAGTATTAAAGGGATAATATATTACAACCAAGGGAACTTTCAGAGTTATTGTATCATTTAAAAACCAATCTGATTTGTCATATAATGGACTAAAAAGAAAAGCTGTACAATATCATTAATAGATGGAGAACAAGCATTTGACAAAATCCAATCTCCATTCATGATTAAAAACCCTCAGCAAATTGAGACTAAAAGGAAACTTCCTCAACTTGATAAAGCACATGTGTGAATCAGCCTTATATTATGTGACAAAATACCCGAGATAAATTAACTTATAAGATGAAAAAGGGTTATTTAGGGTTTTTTTTTTCTTTTTTCTTTTTTAACCAGGAATTAAACTCAGGACCCTGTGCTTCCAGGCAGGTGCTGTGTGACACTGAGCTATATCCCTGGCCCTCATTCATTTTGAAAGATTCACTTCAGTCAATTGGCTTATTGGTTTTGGGTCTACAGTGAGACAAGATACCATGGAGGAAAGCATGTGGTAGAGGAAGCCACTTTCCTATGGTAGCTAGAGGGAGAGAGAGAGAGACAGAGGGAGAGAAAGAGAGAGAGAGAAAGACAGACCTTTCTGCCACTAGATTTCACCTCTTGAAGATGCCACAACCTCCCCATAATGTCATAGACAGATAATCAACCCTTTAACTTAGGAGCTTTCAGGAAGAACACTCCAGACCTAAACTATAGCATAGCATCTACAAAACTCCACAGTTCATATCATACTTATTAGTCAAAGATGAATGGTTTCTCACTGAGATCAAGAAGAAGATAAAAGATGTCTACTGCCATCATTTCTCTTCAGTATTGCACTGGAGATTCAGGCCAGTGCAATAAGCAAGAAAGAAGGAATGAAGCTTTGATTGCCTCAGGCCTGACACTAAGAAGAGGGGCCAGATTTTCCAGGAATGCCTTTGATGTTCTCCAGCACATGACTGGACATCAGATACATTGCTTATGCAGACCAGCTTGGCCACTGTGTAGCTGTGTCACCTTAAAATATCCCTTAACTGCTTAGAACCTCAATTTCCTAAGTGTTGGGATAAACATAATAGCAACCCACTAGCAAATTGTTGTGACAATTAAGTAGAATAAGTATACATGTGACAATGCTTGTAAACCATAAAGGGCTACTGTGGATTCTGGTTTTGCTACGTTCATGTTGAACAGATGGGGAGCAATGTGATATACAATGATGCAGCATGAATATTTGAGGGTCTGGAATTTGAAGAGCTAAGTTTAGAGGAGATGCTCAGCAGGGGCTGAGGATCAGGCTAGAGATGTGGGCCAACATCTACTAGGTATGATAGTGAGACCGAGCAACAGTGCACACTGCATGAGGTGCCAGCTTGGGCTGCATCTCTTCTATCAGGAGGGGCAAAAGGTGGGGGATGGCATTTAATGGGAGGAAGACAAGGGTCACAAGAGCCCTGGATGAGATCTGTTCACCAACCCCTTCCTTGCTGCTCTACTTTCTTTGGTGACTTTTAGACATTGTCCTCCCCAACAACTCTCCCTGGGTTCAAGCATTGATATGAGAAAATAATCTACAGTGCGACCCCCAGGAATTGATGACTACCTGACCACCATCAAGGGCATTTGCATTTTAACAAGAAGTCCCAGGTTAAAGGCAGGGACCATGGTGGCTCTCCAGAACTTTGTAAGGAACTGGGCTCATGTTTTTTGTATGGAGTCCCCTCTTGTCAAGCTGAATTGAATGACTGTCCTACAGCAGGGAGTGGCAGAGGTAACTACTAGCCTTCATGAGAGAAGAAAGCACTGTTTTTACAGGAAGCACCAAGTCGTGTGGGTGTGGAAGGAGAAGCAAAGCAAATGTAATATTAAACGATCTGCCCGTGACTGGCCTGTAAGGAGGGATGCACCATACAAAAGCCAGCTGGACTGGCCAACCAGAAGAGAATGGCCAGGAGGCAGAGGGTAAGGAATGACGTTGGGTACACTTGCCATGTGTGTAGGGTTAGTATGCAGCTGTGCTCCTGGGCAGATGAGAGGAAGCAAATTTCTATATTCCCAGAATGAGACCAGTGTTTGCTTGAAGGTGAGAGTGAAAGTATTCAGATCTTTGAGGAATCACAAAGCATTATGTTCCGGGTCTGGGAACAAAACTTGCCCTGTTGGATGACTGCTTCAGATAATGGGATATTACAGTGGCTTATTCCGGCCACCACTTGGCTTGACAAGTTTTCCTGCATACCTTTCATGGTTTTGAGAAGCTGTGACTTTTCGGGACATGCAACAGTTGTGCACTTTGTGGTTAGGGATGGTCCTAAGGTGTGGATCCAAAGAGTTTTAACTGTGGAAAACAAGGAAGAATAAAATAAATAATAACAATGTTTTGATGCTTTATAGTGATTTTAAAAACTCTGGGGAGAGTGACCAATTGGCAATTTATATCTTGTTATTGTCAATAACCACAGATGTGATCTAGGATCTGGACTCCTTCCTTTTATAGAAGCTGAAACTATCAAGTCTACATTCCTTAGGTCTCTCTTTCACAAGGGTCTGCACATAGGCCATAGGCTCCACCACCCGGTTGCCTAGCTCAAACCTTCTTTGGGGAAAGCTTTGTAGGGAGGAGGCTGGCAGGAGCAGCAGCATCCCCCTGGCCTGGCTTGGGCATGGAGGAGTAGGTGTGTGCTGCTGAGGCAGTGGCAGTGGCAGTGCTTCACTCACAGTGACCAGAGCATGCCTCTGTGGGCTCCACTCAGTATCTGCCATGCTACCAACTCTGCTTTGATAACTGGGACAAAATAACCCTATTTTGGGGCCAAGAGCTCTTCTTACAAATTCCTCTTTTTCATTTCCCACCCATCCATCCTAAGCCCTTCAATCCATCAGTGTCCCTGCACCAGTTTAATTACTGCACTTGAAACCATATGTCTGTGGCACATGTATATACAGCTATTTGATGTTCACCAGCGCTGATTCTGAGCCTGGCACAGGGAGACACCAGAGAGGATGTGCCAAAGGAATCACAAAATGAACCAAGACTTTTGTAGGTGAAAGTAGTCTTAAAGATCACCCTGCTGTAGAGGTGGGATCTAGAACGACTGCATGCTTCATTTGAAGTTTTACGTGAGTGTGATTTCTATCATCCTTATTTCTCCCTCCTTGCTAGAACCATTTATTTGGCAAAGTAGTTTTTCATTATAAAGTTCAGTGAAAAAGTCCTGACCATGTAGAATAATTGGAACTCTTATTTGCAGCTAGCGGGAAGATAACTTGACATAACACTTGCCAAAACTGTTTGACAGTTATCCATTAAACCATACTGTGGTACCTAGAGAGTCCATTCTTGGTATAACCCAACAAAACATATAGCTATGTACACTGAAACATATGTACATGCAATGCTCAAAGCAGTTTGACTCAAAAGAACCAAAGATGGCGGAACATCTACGTGCCCACTAGAGGAGTAAATGCACTGTAAAATATTCTCAAAATGAGAATACAGCAGTGGCAAACAAACAAACAAACAAACACACTACTATATTCCCCAAACATGAATCTCACCAGAGAAGATAGACACACAAGAGTGCATACAATGTATGTATCATTGATAATCTATAACGTTCAGAATTAACTTCTGTTGTTAAAATCCTGGAAGGTGGTCATGTTGAGGTATGACAGACTTTGATGATTGACAATGGGCACAAATCAGGGGCTTTTAAGGTACTGATAACATTCTGTTTCTTAAACTGGATTACCAAGTATATAAAAATATGTAATTTGTAAAAATTCACTTCATTGCTTATGATTTGGGTGCTTTTTGTATGTGAGTTAAGCTTTAATGAAAATCTTAATTTAAAAAATTCTGACAACACAGGTAAAGCAAATTTGGTTAGCTCATTTCAGAGATAAGGAAACTAAAGCCAAGAAAAGCTAGAAGACCCCTCCTCCATTCCCCCACAAAATGTTCTTGATCAACTAAACTAAATCCTCAAGATACTTGGTCACATAATTTTGGTCTTTGGATATCCAACTTGTCCCTACCAAAGCCTCATTCCTAAGCACTCATGATTATTTTAGACATATCTCTAACACTTGTGGTGCTTTGTCACTTCAGTCCAGAGTATATTAAAAAACAAGAAATCCGTAAGAATATGATGCTGTTGTGGAAGGTGTCTAAATACAGCCCTTTAATGGTGGAAATGAAAATCAGAAGGCAAGAGCCCAAATAGCAACAGTGAAGGGTCACTTAGTACAAGGAAAAATGTTTTGTATTCCTGCTCATGAGAACTTCCTTGTATTACAACAGAGTTCAAAACTGTTCAGTTATCACTGACAACTGCTAATCCTTAAGCAAAGTTCAGAGACTTAGTGCAAGCAGGTAGGGAACAAATAGGACATTTCAGAGAAAGCTCCACAATAGGGGCAGGGAGTTATGAAAGTGCATGTGGGATTAGGCAAGAGACCAGAGCCACCAGGTCCAAACACTGGGAAAGTAAGAGCCTAGGTAGAAGCTGAGCCAGGCTGGGGGTGAGGCTCAGTCCTCTAAGAGCACAGAGGGAACAGGGATGCAGAGAAGGGTGGGTGAACTGGGTCAGAACCCACCCATATTTCAGTGCCTGAGTGTGAGTTAAACAGGAAAGATGAACAGATAGGACATAAGGTATCCTAAAATAAAAGATTTTGTTTTTTTAAAAAAAATGAAACTGTGCATGTGTTCTATTTTTTGGTCTTCCAAACAGTGGCAGCTTTCTTAACACCGTGGGCGGAAAGGAACTCCCTCGTCCCACTAACCTCTGTGTTCTCTCTAGGGCTGCGCCCAGAAAGAAGCTGATAGCCCTGGCCCACACTGTTCCTTTGCCCAGAAATGATTGCCCTTTCTCGGCTACACCGTCTTCTGGCCCTGCTCCTTGTCCCCAGGGCTGGGACTCATTCTGGGAGCTGGACTGGCTGGCTCACCTGCGTCTAAGCAGGGGCAGTAACACCTTACCGGGGTTGAGTAAGGGATCTCCTGAAGGGATCCTTGGTTTCTCAGAGTCTTTATGTCTGTGTGTGTTGTGGGGCAGGTGGAGGCTCATGAATTTAGAAAATGAGCAGCTGTAATTGTTCCCCACATTGTCTAATTCCATGACCCACTATCCTTAAAACTTTTGATCTGAACTTCTCTAGTACTACCTCAATGGACCAGCCCAGCTGATAGAAACAAAGGATTTATGTGTGAATAAAAAGAAACAAACAACACAGCAGCAGAGTTAGTGGGGATGGAAGAAAGCTGCCAATTTAAGAAGGCAAGTGTTGTCACAGCCCAGGGATTAGCAAATTTGAGGGTTCAGGAGAGCAAAAAAGGAGAGAGAATCTCAGAGATAGGAGAATTATAATAATTATAATTGTTTTCTTTCTCTATGGTATGCACAAAGAGCAAGTGTTAAAATAATAATTCATTTTAAGTAATGGGTGGGAACTCTGGTAAGAGAAGGGGCAGTGCCCAGAGTGGGATTCATACAGGTGAAGAAAATGCCACCTTGGAAGCAGAATCTTGCCTCTCACAATGAAAGGTAAGTAACCTACTATTTGGGAAGTTCTTTGTCAGCCCTTTTGGTAGATTGGTGTTTACTCAAAATAGGCATGGATTTAAGAAGTAATTCCTGTAAGCAAGATGGCCCATAAAACTATTTGCCCTTATTCAGACTTCACACAACAATACTGCCCATGGAGATCAACATTTAAAAAGAGGATTATGCCAGCCTGGCTGCCCAGCTATGTCTGTGTAAGAGGTGCAGTGCTTGGCTCAAGGGGCTCCCATTCACATTGTCACTGATGTAAAGAGTACTGTGATGTTGAGCTGTGTATGTGGTCCCCAGCAGTATCAGGAAGTTTCTCACAGGTCACTCCTCAGTCTTCTCTCATGGCATTTTTAAAACATAGCATTTTCAAATCTTACTATGACCTTTCCCAAGCTTCTTCCACCTTCCCTCCACTACCATTTGATGGTGCCCCTTCTCCTTCCCCCATCACTGTGAAAACCTGGCTTAAGTATAGAAGATCACATCAACTTTCTGCCATCACAACTAAAAACGCACCTTCTCCTAGGCCACCTTTCCCTGTCTCAGCCTTGCTGCAGGGTACCCAGAGTTCCATCCCTTTGCTTCTATTCTTCATCTGGAGCCTTCTAAGTCCTCATGCACTGTGTTTTGAGGCTCCCTGGTCTGAGCAACAGGGCCCTCTTTGGCACTGGGACAGGGAAATGTGCCCAACCAGGTCCATGGCTTCTGTTTTGAGGACATGTTCAGAATCTCCTGCTCAAAAGGCTTTATGCCTTCTTCTGGGCCCCTGAGGACTCTGTCTGGGTTTGTTGCATCTCCCCAAAGGCCTGAGGGGTGGCCAGCAGACTGTCTGTGGCACTGGGGGAAGAGGATAGATGAAGCTTGGTGGTGCAGCTTGCACACTGCGCATTCCTATCTTCTAGTGAGACTTTGAGGAGCAGAGAGTGACAGAAGGGCTGCAGGCTGGGATAGTTCTCTATACTCTGCCACATCTGGAACAGAACTCCAAGGAATCTGAACATTCTCATCCAATTCTGACCCTCTGACTTGTGAAGATGTGTTTGGCAAGGATGGATCATATTTTATTTTATAGTTTATTAGCTTGCTTTATACATTTAAATGTCAAGCACATGGTAGGTCAACTCCCATGTGTATTCTTGCTCAGGATCTTGCATTTTTCAGGGTCAAGATTATTTTCATTTACTCCTTCTTTCCTTCCTTTAAGTGCTTCCATTGATCTATCAAGTGAGAAGCAAGCAACTAAATGACAAATGCTCTTTCCCAGCCCCTTGGCTAGAGTTCTTTCCTATATGCTGATTGTACAAATAATGAGGAATTTAACAGATTGTCACTGAGGGCCTACAACACTCTGAAAAGAGTAACAAAGAAGAAACTGCTTGTCCAAATGAGCCTATGACTCCAGACACTTACCTCTTATATACTTTGAGGATATACTTCAGATGACCCCTCACAGAGGTAAGCCAAGAAGTGCTGCTTTTCTACTCCTGAAACAACTATGGCTGATCTCATCAGCTTCTCATTCCAGTAGGTTTGGTTTTAGATGCACATCTCATACTCAGAATATATAGTGCACACCATGCTGCTTCTTTGGGTAGCAACGAGCTGGCAATTTTGAAAGTCTTGACTGAAGCAGCTTTAGGTTTCTTCCTATCACCAAGGAGCCCCATGTCATCTGCAGCAGCCATTTTTAACAGTGAGCAGTATGAAGTGAAATATGGAAACATAAGTATGATAATTTAAAAGAATAACGTATACCCTGGGGAATTAACTTAGTCCTTAGTAGAGCACAAGGAACTATAGGTCAGGAAAGAAGAGATGAGGGCAGGCTCCAGTTATTAAGTACCTCATAGGCCAAAGTCAAAAAATTATTTGGCATTTATCCCAAAGGTAAAAGGGCCCTGAAAAATATAAGTGGCACAGTTAGATTTGTGATTTAGAAAGCACAGTCTAGCAGCCAGTGGGGAGATAATCTAGAACAGTGGTGATGAATCTATGACACACATGCCACAATGGGCTGTTTGTATCGCTGAAAACTCTAAATAGTTTGCCATCACTGGTCTAGGATCAGGATGAATTGGGAAAAGATAGGAGTCCCAAATTTCTACCTTGAGCCTAGCGCAGATTCAGACATGGGAGCTGGAGTTATCAGGGCAATAGTAGCGATAAAGAGAATTGTGAGCTGAAGGGGTGACTGGAATGGGAGAGTAAGATAATCAGAGGTTTGCTTAGCTGACTGGTTGGCTGGAGTCCCTGAGATACATAAGTAACAGACTAGATTTAGTTGAGGATAGGATCAGATATACAGATATACACTGGTTGAAATATTTTCCATCTCCAAAGGAGACAGAATATTCCGGTCTCCAAAAGAGAAAAGACAATAACTGTGTTAGTCAGTTTTTCTAACTGTGACAAAATAAATGAGAAAACCTCTTAAAGAAGGGATGGTTTCTTTGGCTCACTTGGTTCCTTTTCTTCTACATTCATGTTAAGGCAGCACATTACAGCAGCCAGCATGTAGCTGAGCAAAAGACCACACTTCACAGTGCCTAGAAGGTGGGGGGAGAGGTAACATCCATGACCCACTCCCGTCAACTAAACCCTACCTCCTAGACTTTCATCATCTCCTAATAATGTCATCAAACAATCTATTAGTGGGTTAATTTGTTGAGGAAATCAGAGTCCTCACGATCCACTCACTTCCCAAAGTCCATCAGCAGGCAACCAAGCCTTCAGCACATGTCTTTTGGAAGACATTGTTTTGTTTTGTTGTTGTCGAGACAAGGTCTCGCTTTGTAGTACAGGCTGGCCTTTAGCTCACAAAGTAGCCTAGGTTGGCAACGAACTTGCAGCAATCTTCCTGCCTCAGTCTCCCAAGTGCTGGGGTTATTTATAGATGTGTGCCACCACATCTGGATTGGAAGACATTTTAGAGCCAAACCATAACAATAACAATAATGCTAGTTTCTTTGACTGCTGTCTCTCAACTCTAAATCATCCTATAGCCTATTTCTTTCAAAAGCTGGATTCATAGGCCACTTCAGCTTTATTCATTATTTAGTTAAAAAGTAAAGCACTGATGACTTGCAAGGTACAGTAACTGGAGACAGATAAATATGATTGGCCTTCCCTTCAGAGATTATGTTCAAACAGGTGCCAAAAGACATTAACCAATGAATTATAAACCCTTCAGCTGTATGTTATAAAGCTTCTGAAGAAACCTATGTTAATATGAGGCAAAATACAGGAGTGGGCCAAAGATCCATAAATAGGTTTTAGTAGGTCTGTGACTGCCCTAAAATCTGAAATGTAAAACGCTGAGAAGAAAGTGCAAAACCAGGAAGAATAATTTACAGCTCAAAGGGGATTTTCACCCCTAAAATGCTAAACACTCCAGCCTTTAAGTGTATTTGGGCAGTATTGATACACAATACAAACTTCCCCCAGAGAAGGCGAGTGAGGAAGGGGACACTAACAGTGTGGCGATATACCTAGTCCACTGACAGTGGTCAAGTTCTACTCTCACATCAAAAAACGATGTCTTCTGACTCAATGTCAGAAAAGGCAAACTGATCATTAACTTTTTTAAACGCGGTTATTTACAAAGGTCAGATGTTCACTGGGGATTTCCAGCCATGTGCCTTAGGGTCCAGACTGCGAATGCCAGCACCCCACTGACACCTTCCGGCAACGATGGAATAGACGGATAGGAGCTCCGTCTTTTAGATTTCACCGAGGGAAGTCAAGAGAACTTTTCTAGAATCCAGGCCAGGTTTTCAAACATGAAGCCGGAAGTAACGGCGAGCCGGAAGTTCCAAGGCCAACACTAAGAAAGGGGGGAGGGGAGCAAGAGGAAAACGGGCTAGGATGGCGGCTCAAATTCCAATTGTGGCTGCTCCTTCCACTCCAGGGATAGCTCGGAACAGCAAGAAGAGGCCAGCCAGCCCTTCCCACAACTGTAACAGCGGAGCGGGATATAGCGCCAGTAAGAAGAAAAAGGTATCCGGCTCTGGCTTTGCGCAGGTACTCCGTCGCGCTCGTATTATGCGCATGCGCGGGGATGAGTGGGTGCAGGAACGCATGCGCGACTGGCGGGGCGGGGCGGGCGCGTGCGCAGTGCTTGATGGGGCGCGCGTACGCTGCGAGCTGAGGTAGTAGCTGCCCCTGGGTGTGAATGTTTTTTTTCTTTTAGTTTGGACACATGGGGTTTGGTTAAAGCGAGTCATCCGCTTTGTACTTGAGTAGGGGAGGGAGGTTATTACCGGTAGTAGGACTGCCTCTTCCCATCAGAGTGGCTTTTCGAGCGAGGCGCGGAGACAGTCGGGAGTTTGTGGGTCCCCTCTGCGCTTCTTTCTACATTGGCTGTCAGAGGTGCAAAGTGCCCTGACGTCCTGCGTAGAGAAGTACAAATAGGCATTAATGTGTTTTCCTTGTCCTTAGGAAAGTGTCTTATGGACCCTTAGTTTTCCTTCAGGTAGTTCTTCTTGAGGTTAAGGGAATTAGATGAGATGACTACTAGCACTGAACACAACATGTGGCACAGATTTAAAGTCATATAGGCGATCCAGGCTCTGCAGTTTCTGTAAGGAATTTTCAACCGGCGGCTTCATTGAGCTGGTGTTTTCGCTGGTTCTGCACCGTATTCGCAGCAGTAAGAGCAAAGATTGGAGTGTTGGTGCTGCTCAACACATGGTGTGTCAGGTTCGCCCAATGACTGTTCTAGAGGCTGTAACAGCCTTGTTAATCAGTAGCGCTCTCCAACTTAGAACATCATTGACTTAATTTGCATATGGTAAACCACACAAATTATAAATACAAATCACGGATGTAATTGCTACTCTGATAAGATAGCATTTCTGAATCACTGTAGCCGGGGCATAGTGGCTCACTCCTGTAATCCCAGCACTCAGGAGGCAGAGGCAGGAGGATCACTGCAAGTGTGAGGTCAGCTGGAGCTACATTGTGAGTTTCAAGGCCAACCTGTATTATAAGGTAAGACCTTGACTCAAAAAACAAAACAAAAAATGACCCGGGCCAGGTAACATATGTCCGTAATAGAGGCAGAAGCATCGCTATGAATTCAAGGCCAACCTGGCCTACATAGTGAATTCAAGGCTAACCTGAGCTACATAGTGAAACTCAGTCAAAAAAAAAAAAAAAAAAAAAAAAAAAAGCCAAAGAGCCCCAGTAAATACTCTGTTGACCCTTTCCTGCCTTCACTCTCTTCTGTCCCTCCCAGAAATAACTGCTACTCTGCTATTGCTTTGTTCTCAAACGTTATATAAATAGGATCATATGGAGCATATTTTCTTTTGTGGCCTTCTGGGTTCCTTTGGGAAGCCATATTTTTGAAAGTCATTCTTTACTCATACATTGTATAAACAGCTGATGGACATTTAAGCAGTTTACAGGTTTGGGTGTTTTGTTTTTTTAAGAAGGGGTCTCACTGTGTAGTCCAGACTGGCCTTGAACTCCCAGCAATCCTGCTTGAATTGTCCAAGTTTTGGGATTACAGGCTTGGGCTATCATCCCTGTTTCAGGTTTTGGCTTCTATACATAAGCTACTGTGAACTCTCTTGTTCAAACAAGTCTGTTTGGGTTTATGCTTTTCTTTCTCTTGATTTTTAGTGGAATTGCTGGATCAAAAGATAGACACACACATTTAACTAAGAAGCTGTTAAATGCTGTTTTCCAATATAGTTTCACAATTTTGTATTCTTACCAGCAAACAATGAGAATTCCAGTTCTGCATCTTCAAAAAATACTTATCAGGCTTGAGATTTTAGCCATTTGTTGAGTAGATAGTGGTAGCTCACTGTTTTAGTTATGTTTCTGTGATGGCTGATACCAACTTCCTTTTCCTGTAGTGCTGGCCATTCTAATACCTATTGTGAACTGCCTGATTATTTTTCTAACTTTCAGAAAATTTGTATGTATGAGTTTCTCATATATTCTCTCTTCTTTTCTCTTATTTATTTTTGAGGCATGGTCTCACTTTGTTGTGCAGGTATGCTTTGAACTCACTATGTAACCCAGGCTGGCCTTGAGCTCATGGTGATTCTCCTGCCTCAACCTCTTAAATGCTAGGACTATAGGCGTGAACTATCACACCCAGTTTATATACTTGATTAGAGTCCTTTGTCAGATAGATTGTGCATACTGTTTCTCAGTATGTCCATGATGCATTTTCATACTCAGTTGTGCCAAGATCAAGTAATGTCAGTACATTTTGGGAGAAATTATTCTTTTGATCCTTTCGTTGGACGTGGGCTTGGATAGCATCAACTCCCATCACAGCAGGCTCCAGAAAGTGGCCAAATGACTTCAGGATGCTGGAAATTTTCAATAACCCACTGTGGTAGAAATTTCAATTCTGGTGTCAATTTCAATTTTGGTGTCCCCAGGACTGTCACTGAGGAGATACTAGACATCCCGTAAGGGCCTCTGTTTTAATAGCTCCTTTAGGGAGAGGCTGGAAAGAGTGAAGCTTTTTTGTTGAATTGGTTCTTCTCTTCCTAGCTAGTGTTTGAAGAGATGTAGTAACCAGTTACCCCACTTCCACCCTCAGCATCCCATGAGGAAGGAAAAGAACTTGGCTTCCGTCTTTGGAAATAAGTCTTAGATTTTCGTTCTGCTCTGGTTCCCTGATCCACAGCATATGCAGCAATTAACATGGTACTCTCCCTTAAAAGCTGCCTGGAATTTTCCTGAAGTGCCCTCATCTGCGCATCCTTTCTGTTTTTTTCAATTCAGTTCAAGCAGCAGGATATATGTACTGTATTTCAGTTATGCCCCCCAACAGTTTGGCTAAAATATTTTGAAGGATTATAGCATGTCTCACCCTCCCAAAAATCTCCCAAGAGGAAAGAATGACATATTGCATTAGTTTCTGTTGTTGCTGTTAACAAATTACTACAAACTTAGTGGCTTCAATAATACCCACTTATTAGCTCATGTTCTGTAGATCAGGCATCCTGGCATAAGATAGACCATATTAGTTCTCTTCTTCATATATCACAAACCTAGAATCAAAAATCAACTGGAGTTAGGTAAGGTAGTGCATGCCTTGCAATCCCAGCATTTTGAAGTGGAGACAGGATGATTGCCATGAGTTCCAGACCAGCCTGAACTGCATAGCAAGATCCTGTCTAAATAAATAAATAAATAAATAAACTAGTTGAGTTCTTATCTAAAGAATTTTGGCAGAAATTATATCTAGGCTCATTCAGATTGTTGACAGAATTCAGTTTTCTAGAGATTGTGAGTCCCTATGTCCTTGTGTAGACTGTTGCCAGCATTCCTTATCACATGTCCTCTTCCATCTCCCAGCCAACTATGGAGAATCTCCCTGTGTCCAATCCCTTTCGCACATCAAATATCTGACTTCTCTTATCTCTGACCACAGGATTTAGATTTAAAAGATTTATGTGACTAGAGAAAGCCCATTCGGATAATTGCCTTTATTTAGTCAACTAGTTTGAGACCTTATGATAGCTGTAAAATCCCTTCACAGCAGTCCTAGATGAGTGTTTGTTTCAGTGACTGAGAGGTATATGTACATGGAGGAGATATGCTCGAATTTTGCTATGATCCTATGTATCACATACATGAAACAACTGGAAAGATGGTGGGGGTGGGGGTTGTTTTTATATAAATAATTGTATTTCTTGAGTTAGAATTTTACAGATGTTTCAGCACCTAAATTTTACCTGTTTGGTTTCTTAAAGTAAAACTTTAAAGTGTAAAACTTTCATGGGATTTAAAAATTTAGCAAGGACATCTACATAAGATGATAGTAGAGCTGGGGATTTAGCTCACTGGCATAAGCACCTGCTTTGCATTCACGAGGTCATGAGTTCAATGCCCGGTACAGAAAAAAAAAAAAAAAAAAAGATGATAGTAGAATATTTTTAGAGCTTATTTATACTAACTTGATATTATAGATTGTTAAGGTGAGTTTTACTTTCCAGAAATGTACATGCCATTTCTGAGGTAAAATTTAGTACATACTTAAGTGCCTAGGAATCCTCAGGGTTTGGAGGAGATATTTTTGATCTAAAAGGACTCAGAGCAAAGCACTGATAGAAGTCTCCCATAGATCAATCCTAGGATGTGGTTTCAATACAGTAATTTGGCTTTATTATTCCATCAAAATCTTTAGCACAGCAGAAAATGCTATGTTTATGTCTACTCACATCCATAAATTCTTAGAACTGTAATTTGGTTTGGATTTATATTTTCAGTGTAGTTAAAGTTGTTGATTAATACTGTTAAGAGTTCTACCTCCCATTTATTCTGGTTATGATACTTTGAAAAGGATTAATATTAAATTGGTGAGTTTGCAGACAGATAAGTGAAAGACAAAATAAGTAATAGTAATTTTTATTTTTTATATTTTTGGTACCAGGGATTGAACTCTCAACCTCGCACGTGCCAGGCAGGCACTTATGCCACTGAGCTAAATCCCCAGTCCCTCTAAGTAATAGTAATTAATATTTATTGAACATTTACTTTGTGCTAGACACTGTTCCAAGCACTTTCTAAAGACTGATGGCACGAGACTGTAATCCCTGTATTTGGGAGGCTAAGGCAGGAAGATTGTTGTGAGTTTGAGGCTGGGCTACACAGTGAGTTTAAGGCCAGCTGAATTACATAATGAGACCCTGTCTACAAAAAAAACAAAAAACAAAAGACTGTTTACTTTCATTCTCAAGACTGTTACTCTTGTTTACAGTTTAAAAAAACTAGAGTCACAGAAAGAGTAATTTGCCTGAGATCACACAGCTGAGAGTAAAGATTCAAACCAAGAAGGCTGTCCAGACTCCACATTCTTTTTTGTTTTTAACTCTCTTTTTGGTATCACTCTCTACATTGGAAGCTTTAGTTAGATTTCTGGTATAACCAAATGTGTCAGAGAGAAGTGCTTTGTGAGGGAATTTTATTGGATCCATGCAGGGCATTTAAGGCTTTTCAAATGCCTTTTCTAATTGTTAAATGTTTCTGAGAAGCCTAATTGGCCTATAGGCTGAGCATTACTTAATAAACTTTTGATTTTTAATGGTTAATAGTTAACAAAGCTTAACTCAGCAGAGTGGAAGGCTGAGGAAGGAGGATTGCAGTTTGCAGGGCAATTTAGTGTCTTAAATAAAATATAATGAAAAAAAGACAGACTTTTGTAGCTCAGTGTGAAAGTCCTGGGCTTAATCACCAATACCGTCAACAACAACAAAAAGTAATCTTAATATGTTATTTTTTTTCTCAAGGTCGATGTAATTTTTATATTGTATTTGGTGTATAACATTGTTTACCTTTTTTTACTTGGCATTATTTTAGGAATATTGCTCTGTGTTGGTGGTCTTCTCAGTTAGATTTTAAAAAGTCTAGTAAGTTTTTTTTTTATGAATAATTACTTTAATGTTCCAAGAAACTGGTGTTGTTATGCCAGCTATTTTTTGAGAGGAGGTTATTTTGTTTGTATCTTTTGGGTTTTTTGTTTGTTTTTTGAGATAGGGTTTTGCTATGTATTTCAGGCTGTTCTTGAACTCATTAGGTAGGGCAGGCTGGCCTTGAGTTTGCAGTAATCCTCCTGCCCTGGCTTTCTGAGTGCTGGGATTACAAACATGTGCCACCATGCCTGGATTTTTTCCAGTTTAAGTAACCCTGGTATCTCTAGTTTTATAGAGTCATTGTTTTTAAAAAAATCTGGAATATTAGACAGATGTAGCTGGTGTTTGATTTTTCAGGGCCAAGACAGAAGACATTTGTTTTCTTTCTTTGTAACCACAGACAGAAGGCCCGAGTTATCCTGAAGTTCAAGTCTGAGTCATGCAAGCTGCTGTCTGGAGAGACGACACCATTTATTTGGTCTCTACAGTTGATGAGATCAGACTGAGACCCCAGGCTTGCTGACTCCAGTCTGTTGGTGACAGGCATGTGCTTATTTAAGAGCGAGTTTGGCCAAGTGTGATATAGTGAGGCCTGCAATCTCATCTACTTGGAAGGCTGAGGCAGGTAGATTGCAAGTTCTGGGCCAACCTGGGCAACTTATCAAGACCCTGTCTCGCAATGAAAATATAAAAAGGGCTGAACATGCGGTTTAGTGCTGCCTGGTTCCACCAAAAAAAAACCCACAGCCTTAGTCTAGGAGTCATTTCCTCACCTCTCTTTAGGGCATTCATGACTTGAGGCCAGACAGTTCATCTCCTAAAGTCTCCTAAGTGTTAATAGTGCTTTCATAATATGGAAACTCTGCATCATTTTACATTTTATTTCATTGCATATGAGCCTCATAACTTGATCTTCCATTTGACTAAGGGTTTCTCCCTTTCATCCTGTTATTAGTAGACACAAGAGTCTCAACTGGATTGAAGCCCAAGGGAAGGGAGGAATGAGGTGGAGTCATATGAGTGTGGGTGTGGGGTGGAAGAAGAGGTGAAAAGAAAACCAGTTCTGGGCCTTGTGTGAGAGTGCATCTGATTCTAGAAGCAAGAGAGCCCTCCATTCAGACAGGAGCACTTCCAGGTGTCAGGGTGGTTTCTCTACTGGGCTGCTGCTTCAGCTTAACTTCTCTGGGTGCCCAGCCTGCTGAAAAGGGCAGAGCAGATGATGGCGTGAGCTCTTCAGCACAGAGAGCCATTTAAAAACCCATGCCTCGGCACATCATCCTCATTCCCTTCTTGACTCTTCTGTAGCTTGCTGCCTGGCACAGCTGACTTCTGGCTTTCCCTTCGTGCCACCCTCCCCTTACTGTGAGCAGATGTGTCTGGTGTGTGCTTCACCCCTGGCAGGACTTCCAGACTGTCCAGCCAGTGCTGACTCGCTGCGGTGCCTGCTTTTCATAGTGGCCTCACAGAAGCTCACTTGTCTGAATCTCGGTCAGGTACTGCTGTCTGACACCATTCTCCCCGGGACGTGGGACTAAGCAGGCTGTGTCAGCAGAATCCCCGGCATTGCTTTCTTTTCACTGGGTCCTCAGCACGTTTGTGCTTCCCCAGTAACAATCATGAGAGAGAAATAGATAGAAAGGAGAAACGCTGTCTTGTAGCATTTCTAGAGTAGAAGAAAAGCTGATTGCTCTCCCTGAGGATGGTGCTGCAGAAGCTGAGCACACTCTAGGGCTGTACCTGTAGTCACTGTCCGAGGCCTTGAGGCTTAGATTCTATTTTCCTTTAGAACCTCCTCTTTGCTTCTGTAGTGCTTTAGTTTATTTCTACCAGATGGAAACATGCTTTATGGAAACTCAAATAATAAAGATGAACTCAAAGTGTATCTGGTCCTAGGAAATCTCATTCACATGCCACCTGTTTTCCCTGGATTAAGTTTTGGATTTTCTCTAGATGTCTGTTTTTTCCTTTTCTAATATGATGCTCACTGGGCAGTTCTTAGAACTGTGGTATATACTACACCCAGTCAGTGGCCCTGGCCTTTGACAGCATAGGAGAATTGGTCTGTTTCCTACTGGGTAGTCTCGGTTTACCTTTACTGATAGGCTGCTTAAGAGAATGATTTCTGTCTTAGTTACTTTTCTCTCGTTGCTGAGATAAAATACCTGACACTCAAAAGGGGAAAAGATTTATAAGCTCATAGTTCATGAAGATTTCAGTTCGTAATTGGCTGGCTCAAAGGCCTGGTAGCACATGGTAGAGGGACAACTGTTTATGATGGTGAAAAACACAAAAAGTAAAAGGAGAGAGAGAAACAAGATTCCTTTCTGCCTCTTTTGTTTTATCCAGACTGTTGGAACTGGCAGTTCCAATCCAAGTAGTGGACCATTAAGCAATCATGCACTCTTAATCCTAGTATTGAACTATGAATCAGTCACAAACTCTAGATTCCGCTACCTCTAAAAAAGCCTCATCTAAAAGGCATGGGATGGGGTGGAGGGTGGCATATAGGCACAAACCATAACAGTCTCTTTACTTCTTCCACTGGTGAATCTCCTCAGACCTACTCCCTTCATGCCCCTTCTGGTCAGTGGCCTGGTCTTTCTGCCTGGACCACTGCCTCTTAAAAGAACAATGTCAGTGTAACCATAGGTTTTATATGATGACAGGAAAGACTGTGGATTCAGGGAAGCTCTGAGGAGAGGCCACCCAGACAGAGGTGGCATTGTGGTCAGAGGAGTGGTAGCACAGGTTTCAAACTTTTTGGCTAGAGCCCAGGACTATGTGGTGACACCCTGGAGAGGAGTCTGGGACGGACGGTGTTTGAGGAAGTTCTTTCAAGAACTGTTGCAACACAGTTAATGCCCCACCCCTCAACAGATCCTGTGGAGGGGGACCAGGCAGTGCACAGGTGTACACGCACCCATGCACACACGCAGATACACACAATCTCCTTATAAAATTAAATGTACACTTTACCTCATGTAATCACTCCCCTCCTGGGTATTCGCCCAGGAGAAATAAAAACAACACAGCAGCTTTATTTATAATAGCTATGAAGTGTTCATCAACTGGAAAATGGATGAATTTTAGCATATAAATATAGTGGAATTCTGTTCTGTTGAATAGTGGGTAAATATACTGAAACAAACTACTGATGCTTGTAGATGCATCTTTACGCTCAGCTAAAGAAGTCAAAGACCACATCATGTGAGAGTCTATTTTTATGAGGTTCTAGAACAGACAAATGTGGTAGAAATGAAAGTAGCAGCTTCCCTTGGGGCCTCACCATATTGACCTAGAAGGAGCAAGAATGAGCCCTCTGGAATGGTAGAAATGTTGCGTGTCTTGGTCAGGATTTGGATTACAGTAGTGGAGAAAACTCAGGAAAGCTGCACCTAAGTAAGATCTGTACACTTCACTGTATATAGAATGTATCTCACTTTTTAAAGAAGTAGCCTCAGAAGATTTGAATTGTAATAGGAATCAGGAGTTATTTCTTATTTTGGCTTGCTTCTTTGTGGGTGTTAGCTTAAAGGTTTTTAAAGCCTATCAGCCTGCTTGTCAAGGCATGCTCTGGCTGCAGCCAGCTGGCCTGTGGCCCTCTAGCTTCCTCTCTGCTCCTTTCTCAGAATGTCCATATCCTATTGTGCCCTTCACATTCCAACTGCAGCCTCTGTTGTCTGGCTGACTAGAGCCTTCAAGGACCAGACCTTTTTGCTTTAACATTTTAAAGCACAGTTAGCAAGATCAGCAGGAGTAGGGATTGTGTGGTGTGAGGAATGTAGATTAGAATTGTTCTGATCTGAGTTTGAATCTAAAGGTCAAATGCTGTGTGGCCTTGAACCCGTCACCCTGAGCCTCTATTTTTTCTTCTATAAAGTGGGGACAATAGCACCTCCTTTGTAGCAGCTTTCAGAATTAAATGAATGAGCTCATGTAGGACAGCCATCCCTGAGCTCAGCCCAAGGGGCAGCTGGGAAATGTGGCAGCCATGGCCCTGCCAGTCTCTCTTGGGGCTGCTCTGCAGAGCACTGACTTCTTATCTAGCAGAGCCTCATCTGGGACCTGCTGCCTCCTGGAACTCTGGCCTTGTTATCTTCCTGTCCTGTTGCATGTCCTGTTTTGTTAAGAGCAGAAGTAGGAAACCCTGAAGAAGTTGACCTCAGATTCTTCTTCCTGTGTTAAGGGTGTCAGCATGGAAGCCATGAGTGAGAATAAAGTGGTGTCCTCTGAATTTAGCACAGGACCTGTGGAAAAAGCTGCCAAACCTTTGCCATTTAAGGATCCTAACTTTGTGGTAAGCATCTAAGATATGCTATAAAAAGAAAAACAAACATACTTTGTCCTCTGATTAGCTGCGGCTGCAGCTGAGGTGGCTCTGGTGTCCTCTTCTCCCTCTATCCAAGTTGCCACCTTCTATGTTGGGAAGGAGAAAAAAGTCACTTCTTGTTCATCTCCCAGTAGTCCAGACCCTGAGCACTCTAGTGCCCTTTGTGGAATTCATGAAAGGATGGAATTTTGAGGGTGGGTCATTTCCACGATGATTATTCTCCTTTCCTTTTTATGGGTTTTATGTAAGTTTTAGATGAGACTTAAAATATTTAAGAGTGCTGCTCACTAGTTTTCTTAAGTAAATTTAAATTATGGTTCTATGAAGTAGAAATACAATACTTTTTTATTTTTTGGTTGTTTTGTTTCTTCTTTTGGTCTTTTTGAGACAGGGTTTCACTATGCAGTTTAAGCTGGCCTTGAACTCATTTTGTAGCCCAGGCTGGCCTCAAGCTTGCAACAATCCTGCTGCCTCTGCCTCCCATGTGCTGGGATTACAGGGGTGCACCACAATACTGAGCCTCCCTTTCATTCTTGAAGGATATAATAAATTATCACAATTCAGATTTTGTCATTAAAAGTTTTTTTTTATGAATGAGTTTTGGAAGTGCAGTGTTAACCAGTGTCTGCAAATATTTTGTAGTCTTGTCCATTTTATTTTATAATCTTCATAGAATAAAAATGAAAAAAAGATTTCTAGAAGGCTTGCTATGCCATGATTGAAACTTACATAAGTTCTGGGAGCACAAGTAATTTACAGGGCAGAGACTTGACCTCAGAAAGGATTTAGAGCTTCATTCATGAGGTTAAATCTAACTTTGTAGTAAACTTATTTTGAAATGATAAGCTTATGTGGGAGTTCTATGCAGTTAGACCTAAGAAAGGATTTGATTTTCTCTGTGCATGCAAAATAGCCTTTCATTTCTATTCCATTGCCACTAACACATAGATTTTGACAGTCTAAAGCCTTCTTTTTAAAAAACAAAGATTAAAAGTGTACAGTGAAATACTTTTTTTTAAAAAAAGGTCTCTGGTACATATGATGCCTGATAGAATGAGAGGCACATAACAGAATTAAGCATAAATGTCAGATTCTCAAATGGTAATCTGATTTTTGTTTCTTCTAATTCATGTTTTTAATTTGAGCACTCTGGCCACGGTGGTGCAGTTGCTGGCAAGAAGAACAGAACCTGGAAGAACCTGAAACAAATTCTCGCTGCTGAAAGGGCATTGCCTTGGCAACTGAACGATCCTAACTGTGAGCTGTCTAGAGTCTTCCATGTGTTTATGATGCTTAGACTAAAAACTTTCTTACAACAAACCTGTGTTATTTTATTGGATTCATATTATTGTTGAAACAGTTTTCAGCCTGAAAATTTTATAGTGGCCTCAATCAAAGGATATTATGTGTATATTTCCTCTTAACCACTATCTGTGTTGGCTGTGTTTGTGTCGTCATGGGTGTGTGATTTTTAGTGTCACTGAAATTTCATTCAGGAGAAATAGATTCTGATATGGTAAGTTGATGTTTTTATTAGAAAAACTTCTTATTCAAAAACCTATTCTTAAAATTTGTTTCCAGAAACAGAGTAGCTCAAGTTTAATGCCAGATTTATAAGGGTTTCCAATGACCAGCTTAAAGGCCAACACTTTTGCTCTCTGGCCAGTGCCTTTCAGAGTAAACACTTTCTGATTCAGGATGTCTAAGTCTATGTGAAATGCTGTTAAGCATTTTGTTTAACGTCACTGGGGAGCACAGGTTCAAAGATCCTTGTACTTCCTGTCCTGCTGTGCATCTTTCATGGAGGTGACTCAGTTGGGTGTCACGTAAGCTAGTTGGTCAATAGGGTGTGGACGTGCAGGAGTCTGGGTGCTCAGATCCAGTCAGTGGGGTGTTTGTTTCATCACCATCAACTTCTGCAGCCTAAAACTGTGAAAGTAGCTTGTGGGCAGATGTGCCTTCTGACAGTTCTGCTAGCATAGAGTCCCTGGTGACAGGGCTGGGCTAGATCTGGAGTTAGCACTTGGTCTATGACATACTGCACTGTTCCTGAGACTCCTCCCTTACTTCTCTGGTTAACCCCCAAGGAATTCTCTGAGTACATAAGCAAGGAGGAGAATTTCAGCAATATTATCAAATATTATTTTAGAAAGAAGAGAAGGAATTGGAATGCATCAAGGCCATCTTTTTCTCTTTCATTAGTCATCTTTTTCTCTTTTTTGCAGACTTCAGTATCGATGCTCCTCCATCCTTTAAACCAGCTAAGAAGTATTCTGATGTTTCGGGCCTTCTTGTGAGTACAATTACATCTGTATATATTAAACATTAAATTGAAAAGGTTTCTGTTTAGTCAGTATTCAATTTCAACCACCAGTGATCCCACCTGGAACCTGTATCCTGTGAAGGTAAAGGGTTTGTACAAGGCATTTATGTTGCAACCTGTGTCAGCAGTTGGAAGGATGATTGCTTCAAAAAGCAGGAGATGTGAATTTTACTTCCTTGAGAGAAACAACTGTTTCATTTTTCATTGCTGAAGTTTTAAAAACCTCCATTTTTGAGGGTTGAGGTCCTGGGTTTTATCCTCACCACTGCCAGCAAAAACAAAAATCCTTACATATCTGCACAGGGACACTGTGACAAGAGTAATCACTTTCAGACTGATTTTTAACCACCAGAATCCCCTTTCCATGAAATATTTTACAGAATCTACATGTCTAAAAGGGCTGAGTCTGTTACCCACTGTGACCCTGTGTGAATGTGGCCCATGTCCACCAAAGTAACTCCTCAGATGCTTCTGGGGAACACAGTTTAGAGAACCACTAGCAGAGCCAAAGAGTAGGAACTGGGCAAGCTAAAGCTCAGGATCCACAGAGCCCTATGTCCTTATTCGCAAAATGTAGAGCAGGTACAGAGCCTGTAAAGATTACATCCAGCTGTACTTTTATTCCTTTCTTCATCCCTTATAAATTTGGTAGATGGAACTTTCCTCACAGCTGTAGAAATGAAGCAGCCACTTACTAAACTTACATATATATCCTTTAAATATTGTATGATTTAATGAAAATGTATGACTTCAATTTCCATAACAAACTGACCAAATTAATTACACAAAGGAGAATTGCCTCCTGTATCATTATGTAATATCCTGGTCTTTTTCATTGTTTTGAAGTCTACTTTACTATAACAACATGCTATGATTTGGGTATGGTTTGTTCCTCAAAGGTTCATATATTATAAACTTGGTTCCTAGCTTGGGAATATTGATGCAGCATTTAAGAAGTGAGGCTAAACAAAGATGATTAGATCATGGAGGCTTCACCTTCATGTACCGATTAATTCCATCTCTTAGGAGTGGATCAGGTCTGGGTCTCGTCTCTTCAGAGGTGGATTAGTTCCCACCAGAGAGTGTTGCTCTGAGAACAGTAAGCCTGGTGTCTTCTTGCACACGTGCCCCTTCTATGCTTGGCTGATTCGGTCTCTACCACTCTGAGACACAGATACATTGGCACCGTGCCATCTGGATCTTCTAGCCACCAAGATCTTGAGCTCTTTATAAGGTGCCAGGATTGTTTTGTTTGTTTGTTTGGTGTGTTTGAGACATTCTATATATGTTGAATGTTTACTCCTTTCTTTGCAATATATATATTTAAATAATCTCGAGTCTATTTTCAAATATTATACCACTTCATATATGATGTGTGGCTCTTACAATAGTATATTTTTAATTATAATCTTTCATCCTTTTTGGTCATACAATTTAATTTTACATGTGCTATAAATATAAAATATGTTGCTATTACATTTTGCTTTAGTTATCTTTTAAAGAAATAAAAATAAGAAAAAAATGTTTCTTTTGCTTTCATTCATTGTTTCCAGCTTTTTTCATTTCATTGTGGACATCTGAATTTCAGCCTAAGATATTTGTTTCTGCCAAAATTACTTCATTTAGCATTCTTATAGAATAGATCTGCCAGCAACAAATTCCTTCAGTTTTTGTTTAGGTTAAAAAAAAAGATTTTGTTTCTCCTTCATCTTCGAACGATATTTTCAGAAGGTTTTGTTGACAAGTGCTCCTTTTGTCCCTTTCTTTCTGTCTAAATGTCATCCTTTTGCTCTCAGGGTTTCTGATGAAAAGTCTGTACAATTACTGCTTTTACTCCTCTTTAGTGTTTCTCTTTTATTTGACTGCCATCAAGATTTTCTCTTTATCTTTGTTTTTAGCAGTTTGAAGATAATCATGACTAAGTAACATTTTTCTGGTCTTTATCTCTCTTGATGTTCTCAGAGTTTTTTGTATCTGTAGTTTAGTATCTGTCATGAGTTTTAGAAAATTCTTACTTTTTGAAACACTTCTTTTGCCTTGTATGTCTCTCTTCTGAGATTCCAAATATGCACTTGTTAATCCATTTGAAGGAGTCCTAATCATTCTTGAACGCTGTGTTCTGTTTTGTTTCATTTTGATTTGTAACTTTTATTTCTTGTCAGTGCTGCTTGAGTGGTTCTTTTTTCTTACAGGTTTGTTTTGTTTTGTTTTGTTTTGTTTTGTTTTGAGACAGAGTCTCACTATGTAGTGCAGCCTGGCTTCCCATTTGAGTGATTTCTATTAATGTGTCTTCAAGATATCAGAGAGCTCATCAGAAGCATTTTTAATCTCTGTTACTATTTTAATTTCTAGATTCTTCATTTGATTCTTACAGTTTCCATGCCTCTGGTGACATACTTTCTAATTTTACCTATTGTCTTTCCTTTAACTCATGTAACATAAAATGTAGTTATTTTAAATGCTCTGTCTTGATGATTTCAAAATCTGTCAAACCTGTCTTTTAAACTCTCTGGTCATTAAATATATATGTACAAATAAATATAAATCATGTATAATTATATATAATATATAACAAATATATATATATATATATATATATATACACACACACACACACACACACTATATTTATATATATTCCTCAAAAATGTATAATAGCTGCTTTAAAAGTGGTTCTTGACTATCTCCAACATTTGGTTCATCTTGGCCAGTTTCTGTTGGCTGTTTTTTTCTTAATGGGACACATTTCCTATTTCTTTTCATATCTACTAGTTTTTGTGGTTTTTTGGTGGATGTTACATTCTGCAAACTCCACATTTTATTATCTTTTTCTGTACTATGAGGGGGATACTGGGAATCAAACTCAGGACCTTGCACTTGCCAGGAAGGTGCTATGCTGATTAGCTATATCTCCAGCCTCATTGTTTTTCTGAAGACTATTGATTTTTTTGCCCCCTTGCAGGTAGCTCAATTGTTGACAAATCACAGGATTAGTTTAGCCTGATTATTTTAGGGCAGGTCTATGGAAAGCCCAAGATATTCCTTTAAATTCCTTTGACTAAGCTGCACTTAGCTTCTAAGTCCTTTATCCTCTGGTGGTTTGTTTTTGTTTTTGTTTTTATTTTAACTAGGTATTGAATCCAGAGTCTTCACCCTAAGTTACCCTGAGACCTTTTTTATTTTGAGTCATTGAGTTGCACAGGCAGGGCTCACATTTGCAATTCTCCTACGTTAGCCTCCCTAAGTGCTGGATTTGCAGGCATGCACCACCATGCCCAGCTTCCTCTGCTAACATTACTGCTGTTTGGTCTTAGGTTTTATTTTGGTGGGACTTGAATAGGCCTTACTCAGCACATGGTTTTTACTCTTAAGTTGTAGCCTTTTTGTTCTCTTAACTGAAGGCCTGGAATGTTGTAGAGATCCCTCTATCCTGGAGGGGTGGAATTTCAGTGACTTCCAGCACTGCTCAACCTCTCAAATCTGTGTTCCTTTTTTACCATTTCCAGTAAGATTTATGCAATCCTGCCTAGAGCATGCATTGCCTAACCCATGGTAATGGATTGTTAGGAAATGCCAAGAAGAACATTTACTGCCTTCTAGTGTGTGCCTATGTCTTCTGATGCCCAGCTTTGCCTAGTTCATCTGTTTCAATAGCTTGCAATCTGGTATTAGCCTCCAAATTCAGTGAATCTACTGTGTTCTGCTTGAGTGCCAGCTCCCTGCCCCATAGTCAGAAATTTTATGGCAGAGAGAGTTGAGGTGATCCTGGGTCTTATCTTGTAGACTTCTCTTTTCGTAGTCATTTTACTTGTGCTGCCTCTTGTATATTGCCTGAAAATAATTGTCTCATGTATTTGACCCATTTTAATAGTTGTTTTGTTATGGCAGGAAAACTAGTCTGGGACCTGCTATTTTGTTATGACTCAAAGTGGAAATCTCTTCTTGTGTTGTTCTGAAGTTTTGGAAGTCTGATTTATGGCCATCTATGGAGGCTGCCCATCAAATGCCAGCCTCTTCCTCTCCGTTTCAGTCACCTTGTCTGCTGGTACCTTGGTTTTCACTTGTTCAGAAGTGAAACAGTATTATTGAGAGACAATATTGCAGGCCTCATTATGCTGTCAGCAGAGGACTTGCCTTGGCACACATTACCTAAAACCTCTTGCCCCACTGCATGTGAGAATTAAGTTCTGAAGATACAAAGAACTTCACTAAGTCATTGAATGACAGTCCCATAGAATAGTTAGCAAAAAAAAGTAACAACATGCAGTTACAAGGCTATAAATACCAGTGCCCTTCTAAGATGAAAACACACTTCTCAGATGAAGAAATACAAACAGCAAATAAATGTATGAAAAATGGTTAACATTACTGATCATTTAAGAGATACAAATTAAAACAACACTGAGCTTCAGTCTCACCCCAGAAAGAATGGCTGCTATCAAAAAATCAAGCCATAATAAATGCTGGTGGGGCTGTAGGGAAAAAGCAATCCTTCTCCACCCACTGTTGGTGGGAATGCAGACTGGTGCAACCACTGTGGAAATTAGTGTGGAGATTCCTCAAAAAAACTGGGACTGCCCGGGGATTTAGCTCAGTGGCTTAAGCGCCTGCCTGGCAAGTGCAAGGTCATGAGTTCAATCCCCAGTACCAAAAAAAAAAAAACAAAAAAACCTGAGACTGGAGGTCCTATTCAACCCAGATATTCCCTTTCTGGGTATTTTCCCAAAAGGATTAAAAATACCACACCACAGCAATATATGTGCAACTATGTTTATAGCAGCACAGCTAGTAATAGCCAGATCCTGAAAGCAACCTAAATGCCCATTGGTTGAGGAATGAATTAAAAAAAGATGTGATATTTTTATACAATATACTAAGCTGTAAAGAAGAATAAACTGGAGACTTTTATAAATTGATATAACTGGAGACCATATTCATAAGTGAAATAAATCAGACATGAATATGTAACATTGTATTGTCTCCCTACTGTGAAAAGCTGAAAGAGTAAAAGACCCAAAATGTGCAACAGATATTGTGAAATAGAAAGAAACTGTTCAAAAGGACAGAGAAACTAGAATGAGAGAGGGAAAAAGAAAGGATATATATATATATATATGTAAAATATATATAATATATAATGGTTAAAATATAACTATCATATATATAGAAAATAGTTAAGATGGTTATACTACTAATTTCTCTTAATTCATTGAAAAGAAAGGTTTTCGCTGATATTGTTTGGACAAATAAATGCCTATATCTTGTATTCTGGTAACTAATTTAAAGATAACAACATGCATTGTATTAACTGTTGTTAATCTCCTATTATCTTGCTTTGAAATATTGGGGGTTTTTTTTCCTCTCTAAAAAATATACTGATTCCCAACAAGTAGTATTTGATCTCACTGGTAATTATGAAAAAGATTCATCAAACAAAGAAGGAATGAAGACAGTTGATGATGTATTTTGACACTGAGATAAGAAAATGGATATGCTCATATGTTGCTGCTGTGCAGTGGGAATGTGCATTAATACAGCTTCTTGGTAGAACAGTTGGCACTGTCTTTTGAGATGAAAAAGCAAAAGCCTATGACCTGGTAGTTTTCTTTGTAGACAGCTGTCTCAGAAATAGGGTGCAGCTTGGGTGTGGTGTCACACAACTGCAATCCCAGCACTCAGGAAGCTGAGGCAGGAGGATCATTGTGAGTTTGAGGTCAGCCTAGGATACATAGTGATTTCAAGGCCAGCCTGAACTGCATAATGAGAACCTGTCTCAAAAATAAATAAAAAATAGGGCACAAAATGATTTTCACTTAGAGATACTTGTAAGATGCTATAGTAACATGTTAGAAATGACATCAAGGTTTATCACTGGGATATTTTCATACTATTTTGTGAGCCAAATGCATATTTAACAACATGGATAAAATTCTTTCTTTCTTTTTTTTTTTTTTTGTTTTTGTTGTTGTTACTGTCTTTTTGAGACCAAGTCATGCTAATGAGTTCAGGCTGGCCTTGAGCTCACTTTGTAGCCCGGGCTGGTCTCTATCTTGTAACAGTTCTCCTGCCTCAGCCTCCTGAGTGCTGAGATTATAGGCTGTGCCACCACACCTGGATTGGATAAAATTCTAAGATATGTTGTTGACAAAAAGATGCAAAACAGTGTAAACAGTATGGTACCATTACATAAACACACACACACATCCCCAGACTAATTCGCTTGAGTAATTTCTCTGTGGTATTATGTGTGTGAGGATATGAATTTTAAAAGTCTAGAAGGGTGCCTACGTAACAGTGGTTTCTTCAGCATAAGGCATAGATCTTTTGAGTGCAAGATAGTGGGAAAAGGAGACTTTAGAGTTATTTGTAATGTTGCAAACATTTTTAGAGGTGACCATGACTCAGCTGTCACTTGTATAATTTAAAGTTATGTAATTAAAAAGTAAAGCTTTTTATGGAAAGTGTGAGGGCTTAGGTGAAATGGGAGCTGTGAACTCTGCAGCAGTAAGGCCTGCAGCTGTTTGCCAATTGGCCATACGGAGGTGACCTTTGTTTCATGTAGGTTCAAGTGACAGAATCTATAAGAGAATGAACTGTCGAGTTAATGTATTTATTTCTTCAACTCTGGGGTGACACATGATATCCTTTCTTCTGTTCAAAATACCAGGTGCTGGCACCCGGGTCAGGCCCAACTGGTTCCAGTTTGCAGGGTGGTGGGGTGATTGGTGCTGCAGGGTCTCTGTATCCCACACCATTTATTCCTGGCAGTGCGATCTGGACTTGGGCTGGCCAGCTCTGCACAGTTTAGTGGTGGGAGTGAGGCAGCCGTGAGCACAGCCAGGCGGCAGCTGGTTCATATGTGAAGTCCAGATTATTCAAGCCAGATGCAATGCCTGCACCCAGCTTGAAATTTGTGGACAGCCTCCCTGTTACTGAGCGGTTCCAACTGCCTCAGTGCCTGTGTCCTCCCTCAGGAAAGACTTGTCACTGATTTGCTTAATTATGCCTTCCCTAATCTTTAATGACAGATTAAAGGAAATGTGGTACAGAAAAGTAATACCTAGACCAAGCCAAAGGATCAAAGTTTTATTTTATAGTGAGTTTTTTAATTAATCTTAGCCTTTTAGGAATAAATCCCACTTTTCTGACTACATTAGGGAGATGCCCAGAGGCAGGATAGAAACTTTTTAGAGCTTAAGAAACCTGTGACTCAGTTCTCTCCGGCTTGCTGCTTCCTCTCTTTCAACAAACCACAGAATTACTGAGAATCTGGGTCCACACAGATGACAGCAGGGGAGCAGACAAGCCACACTTAATCCGACATTATCTGTCTAGACTTTAATGGTATCTTTTGTAATTTCTTAAAAGGAGCTTAAAATTACTCACTGGTGTGTTTTCTTTTTCACATTCTGTGGAAGCCATGGGCTTTGAGATGCATAGTAGGTAATTTTTTTTCTACCTCACATATGGAAAAAAGCAGAGAACAAAGGAGAATTTTGATATATCTGGGAAAGAGATTCTATGATGATCCTGATGAGCTATTCATTTGTTCATTCATTCATTCATTCATTCTTCCATTCCTTTGTTGTACGAACACTTGACTGGGGGCCGCCTCTGCACTGAGCAGTGACCCAGCACTGGTCTACAGTGGTAACCAAAGCACAGTCCTGTCTTGTGGAGTTTTGTGGCCTAAACCTTAATCAGAGTCACTCATCCTCAGAGTCACAAAGATGACATTGCACAGGGGAGCTCTGTGGTGTTAGTGGGTGGAAGGTGGGTCCTGGCCTAGAACAGCACAGATAAGTCTTCTCTGAGGGTATGGCTTAAGCGGAGCCCTGAAGGATGAGCAGGTGAGCCAAACAGGGTTGGGGTCCTCACTGCAGGAAATGTGAATGGGCCTGGCAGGAAGGAAGGACTGAAAAGCTAAGGTGGTCAGAACTGGAGAGTGGGTATGTGTAACTGAGAAGGAAAGAGGTCCAGGGCCTAAGGAACCACACTGAGGACTTGGGCTTTGGTCCCATGAGCAGAGACGAGCCATGTTGAGAGATTTCATGCTGAGGAATGACGTGATCGGAATTACCCTGACTGTGGTTATAGGATGGCAGCCCCTCCCAGTGTGGTGCTGGCCAATTCAGGGAGCCGTGGAAGTGACAGGGCGTGGGTGACCTGGAGAGGCTTACCTGAGAGTGGATGGGCTGCAGCAGGGAGGGGCCCAGCATGCCCTGGGGCATCCTCTGCACTCCAGAACACAGACCTGGAATATTCCTTGTAAGGGGTGGGAGCCTGAAGGCAGGGATGCCCAACCACCATGAATTCCATTTTGGACTTGGTGTTGACAGCCTTTGAGGCACCAAAAAGAAGAATCCTAGAGTCTAATGTGGTTCTTCCTCCAGTCTGTAC
Source organism: Hydrochoerus hydrochaeris (assembly GCA_004027455.1). Taxonomy (NCBI): domain Eukaryota; kingdom Metazoa; phylum Chordata; class Mammalia; order Rodentia; family Hydrochaeridae; genus Hydrochoerus; species Hydrochoerus hydrochaeris. Next base: position 24,552 of record PVLA01005028.1, on the reverse strand, counting down.
CCTGAAGTGTTTCTCAAGTCTTAGAAAATTAACAAGTCTTTGCCAAAGTGAGCAATTTAGTGTTCGTGATGACAGTAAGACGTAATGAACATATTTCACTTCCAGTAAAATCGGAAAAAAAATTTTAAACTTGTGATTCAATTAAAATATCACAACCAGTAACAACTTTCTGTCACTCCCTGTGCCTGCTTCTCACCCAGGCGAACTACACAGACCCGCAGAGCAAGCTGCGGTTCAGCACCATCGAAGAGTTTTCCTACATTCGGAGGCTGCCCTCCGACGTCATCACTGGCTACCTGGCCCTGAGGAAGGCCACCAGCATCGTTCCCTGAGCCTGAGAAATGGAGACAAAGTGGAAACTGCTTCAAAGGCAGACATTGGACTCATGGTTTTGTTTCATGGAAACAAACTCATTCTGCTGTCAATCTGAAAATGTCAGTGCAGTGCCTTGGAAAGAATGTTTGGCTTTAATTTTATGAGTTTTTTCTACGTTTTTTCCTTCAAATGTGATATTTCTGTTGAATTAAATTATACTTCAGCTATTGCCTCAAGTAAAATTATTTGACAAGAAAATACAGTAACATTGTGCTTTTTATTGAACCCAAGAAAGTCCCCCAATTTTTGGTTCCAACTTGTGAACTCTTGTCAAAAATTTAAAGACTGCAACAAATCCACACAGGTCTGGATTATTCTTAATCCCAGTGGCTCCTTTTAAGAGCGGGTTAGTCTTTCCCTTGGATCGGAATGCTTCGAAGATGTCCAGACTGCAGACAGAGAAGAAAGAGCTGAGCAACTCATCCTTTCCCCACCTTTGGAATGTGGGAACCAACAGTGACATTGTCTGTCTGTCTGAAAAGGAGTTTTGTGTTGTTACAGATTGTTACCGTTTAAATATGAAGTGTCTCATATATTGGAAATGTGGTTCCTATCCTGGTTGAATGTCCAGAATGTCTAGAATGTCCCCCCAAATCCCATGTATTCGGAGGTGAGGCTTTTGAAAGATGATTAGGTCATGATCGATTGATGAGTTCATATGCAGTTAGGAGGTGGAGCCTGGCTGCAGGGACAGTCACCTTCCTGTGTTGCCTTTGGAGGCTTGATCTCCCTACCCACTTTCTGCCTTCCCACTCTGCTGCCTGGCTGCCATGAGGTAAGCAGCATTCCTCCGCCATGCCCTTCCACTACGCTGTTTCTGCACTGGAGCCAAGGAAACGTGGACAGAATCCTCTGAACACCATGAGCCAAAATAAGCCTCACCTCCTTCAATTTGCACTGTGAAGTATTTTGCCCCAGTGACAGGAAAGTGATAAATCCAGTCCCCAGTGTGGCATGTTTTGGATCCTGAGGGCTCTAGCTTCACCAATGAATTAATCCATTGGTAGATTCATAATCTGGTGTTATTGGAAGGTGAAGGAAAATCAGGCGGTGAGGCCCAGTTGAAGAGATCAGGTCTTGGAAGCATGTCTTTGGGGACTGTATCTTGCCCTGGCTCTTCCTCTCAGCCTGCCTCTCTCTTCTCTTCTGTCTTCTCTGTCTGCCTGCTGTCTGCAAGGTGAGCTACTCCCCTCTGCCATATGCTCCCCCTATACTGTTCTGCCTCATTGCAGGTCCAGAAGCAAGGGGATCCACTGATTATGAACTCAAATCTATGGACGCATGTCCATCCTGAAACCCTCCCCAGGCTTCGAGAAAAAACAAGGCGAAGTCTGCTGGGAAAGCAGCCCCCTGGCCCATGGCAGCTACCTAAAACCTAGGGTCCCTTCCTCCAAGTTTGGCAGCTTCTTCCCAACCACAAGTCACAACTGTAGGAGGGTTCTATGTAGTTTCTTCTTTTACATGAGAAGGGACCTGAGCCAGGAGAGCTGGGCAAGCTTTCCTAAGCCTGTAGTCACTGAAGCCCTAGATCCTCTGGCGCCAGGATTCTCAAACCTGACTGAGCGTCAGGGTCACCTGAGGGCTTGTGACAGATTAGGGGCCTGTTCCCAAGTGTTTGATGCAGTAGGTGGTTTGAAGCAAGGCCTGGAAACCTGCATTTCTAACACATGACACTGTGAGGTTAACTCTGCTGATGAGGTTGAAGGTCTCAAACACCAGAGGCTGCTGCTCAGCTCCACACTGGCCCCTGCACTTCCTGCCAACTTGTATCCTAGGAAAACCCCCAGCTTCCCTTTCAGTTGAAACAAGGAGAAAATAAGCCAAGGCCCCTTCCTGCTTCACTTCCATCTTTCATTATGTGAAGAAAACTTGGAAGAGGGCCACTTGTTTTCCACCAAGACCCCCAAGATGGGCATTCCCAACACAGACGCTGGGTCCCACCTCAGACCTGCCTATTCAGAGATTAAGAGAAGCTGTGCCCTACATGTGTCCTTCAGGGACAACCATCAGGCTCTTGCTCCCACAGGTCTCTCGGTATTTCTGGTCATGCCTTCTGTGAACCTTCAGTCAGAGTCACCTGGGGATGAGCTAAGATGCAGGCTCCTAGGCCACACCCAGGAGACTTCAGACTGACCCAGGGAGTGAGGCCAGGAATGTATATCTGACAGGCATCCCAGTATGGCTGTGGTGCACACAGCAGTGGGAGGGCCACTGCAAGACCGTCTGGAAAGAAAAGAGAAGAAAGAAAGAAAAAGAGAAACCAAGGAAAATTTGTTTTAGTAACAAATTAAATATAAACATGAGGCAAACCTGAAACATACAGTTCCTCCATTTATATTTCATTAAAACTCTGATTGATTTAAAGAAATCTGTCTTCTAGCCAGGCATGGTGGAGAAGGCCTGTAATCCCAGCACTCTGGGTGGCTGAGGCAGGACTGAAAGTTCCAGGCCATCTTGACCAGTTTTGCAACTTAGTGAGACCCTGTCTCAAAATAAAAATAAAAAAGAGCGGAAGACGTAACTCAGTGTGCAAACCCTGAGTGCAATGCCCTGTCCTACACACACACATACAGGCACACACACACATGCACATGCGCTCATAAATAGACACACAGGCACAAATCAGCTCTACATTTTGGGAATTTCATACTCTGATTTTGGTGGAGACTCAAATGTATTTATTTTTCGAGCCAGGCATGATGACACATGCTTGTAATCCCAACATTTGCAAGGCTGAAACAGGAGGATCACTGCGAATTCAAGGCCAGCCTGGGCTACCTAGTGAGTTCAACACCAACCTGAGAAAAGAATAGCAAGACCTTTTCTCAAAAAACCAAACAAACAAACTCACTGGAGCGTGGTGGCACACATCTATAATCCCAGCACTTTCAAGATAGAGGCAGAAAGATCACTGCAAGTTCAAGGACAGCCTGGGCTACATAATGAGATGAAGGCCATCTGGAATACATAGACATTATCTCCAAAAGCCAAAGCCAAAAATAAAAACAAACTCAGAGATTCCATTTCAGTTGGACTGAGCACAGGCCTGGGCATAGTATATTTTAAACTCTTAATTTGCAGCCAATGTTGAGGACCCATGTTCTAACTGCAAAGAGAATATCTCACATAGGATACATTTCCTGATGCCAGATCAACCAGCTTTCTCTGTCTCAGGGCTATGGACAATTTGAAAAAGGCTGCAGTGTGTGTGTGTGTGTGTGTGTGTATGCATGCTAGACCAATTTTCATTAATAGAATATCTGAGGCAAGCTAATTTTATAAACAGAAGAAATTTATTTACATCACTGCTCTGGAGACTTAGGGCCTTTGCACTAGCACTGCTTCAGCTCTGCTAAAGGCCCTCTTGGCTGTGTCACACTGTGGCAGGAACACATGACAGAGAACAGATCACACATCGGATAAACAGGAAACAAGAAATAGACAGTGACTAGGGTTGCTCAGTCCCTCTCGCGGGAATGCCAGCAAGCCCAAGGACATCCCACTACGCCTCATCTCTTAAAGGTCCTACCTTCCAATATTGACCTGAAGACCAAAGGCCCAGTGCATGGAAGTACTGGGGCACAAATGTTCAAACCACAGCAGTGTGTATATCAGATTGCTGTTTTATGGCATTCCACGTTGGAGTCAGAAATGTGAATGCCATTACAGTCTCCTCCTTCTTCACCTTTACAACCCTGAACATACTCATTCAGCCCCAAGTATCTGCCACCCCATCTGTCATATTCTCCTCTTCCTCTCCTACTTGAGCCTGCCTGCTCCAGCCTGGCTTCAGAAGCATCCCACTGCCCGCTCGGATATTTCTGGCATCCTTCTGCCTGTGCTTTGTGACACTCTGACCCCATCCCTCTTCTTTCCACTCTATCAGAGCATTTTTCAGCAACTTGAATGACTTTGCCCATTGTGGTGTGTCTACTGGTGATTTGTCACTGATGCCTGGTCAATTCTAGCATTGGCCTCTACGATTCAAAAGATAAACCCAATACTTAGAAGGAAGAACAACTAGCTGAATTTGAGAGATCAGATTTTCTTCTCAGGCCGGGGATTTAGCTCAGTGGCGTAAGCACCCGCCTGGCAAGTGCAAGGTCCTGAGTTTAGTCCCTGATACCAAAAAAAAGAAAAAAGAAAAAAAAAATGCTGGCGATTTAGCCCAGTGGCTCAAGCACTTGCCTGGTAAGTACAAAGGTCATGAGTTTGATCCCTGGTTTCAAAAAAGTAAAAAAAAAAAAAAAAAAAAAGTGTAAGATTTTCTTCTTAAGTGCATGCTAAAATCCAATATGCTCTGAGTGGAGTTTGACTATTTCCTAATATTTGATAAGGGTCTTTATTGTAAGAAAGGAGAGGAATCTAGGAGTTTTAGAACTATCTGACATACTGGAAATTTACCTTCCAGAGGGATGGGAATAGTCCTTGTGGGTAAAGGAGACCCATTTGTTCCTATCTCCCAAGTTAAAGCATGCATCTGTCTAGACTGCAGAGGGAAGAAACACTGGGGATTGGGCCCAAGGCCTTCACATGAGCTACATCCCAAGCTCTTTTTATTTTTCATTTTAAGAGAGGGTCCACATTGCCCAATCTAGACTTGAGCTTGCCACTATGATGGGATTACAGAAGGGCACCACTGTCTGAATTTTGAATGTGTGTTATAACTGGTTTGGAACATGATGGAAGATCCAAAATGCTTTTGTTGGCAAATCTCTGTTTTCTGAATCCATGGCTCTTAGAAAAAGATATAAGAAACTTGATATTGTTCCCACTGTTGATATATGAGAGTTGGAAATGTTTGTTGAACTTAGTAAAAATAAAAGTTAAGGAAGGAAACTAATGGAGTATGGACCTTGACCTGCCATCAAATAGGACAGACACCTTGGGGAGAGATCACAAATGATGTCTCATTACAAACGCATGAACAATTAGTGTTATTTAAAATACTGTTCTATCTATCTTTACTTGGAGCCAGATTCCAACAAAAAATTTAAACTATTTTTGAGACAATTGGAAATTTGATATAGCTTGATACTGGACAATATTTAGGAATTCTTACAAACACTTTTTGTGATGATGGTATTGTAATGGTAAAAGAAAGGGTTCATATTTTTAGAGACATTTGCTGAAATATTTATGGGAGAGATGATATGATATCTGGGATTTGTTTTAGGACAACGTGGGAGAGAGGAAGTGGATGGGAGTATTGTTGAAATAAGATTGGCGATGAGTCAATTATTGTTCAAGTTGAGTGCTGAGTACATGGAGGTTTGTTACACTATTCTACTTTTGTAAGTTTTTTTAGTTGTCCATAATTAAAAACTTTTTAAAGAATATGACTTCTTACTATTAAATGTTATGATGAAATTGATGATCTATGCTGGCTTGAACTGGCTCATGGATCTGATAGTTTGAGAAATGCTGCCTCAATGATTTGAGACCTGGGATACAGGAAACACCAAGTCCTAAAGCATCTCACAAAATATAGGTTAGAAGAAAACCACAAGGCTGGCAAAATTGTCTTTTAGGTGTTTTTAATAGAGCTTTTTGTTGTGTGTTCCACTGTCCAGAGGGCTGGGGGCGGGAAGTGAGTCTTTCCTGTATATAAGTAGGCTGTGGAGAAACCAAAAACATCAGTTTTGAATATCTCCTGGGGTACCAATAAATCAACAAGAGAGGGTTCAGGATGTGTTAGAACGACTGACTACAGTTAGAGAAGACAGTTGTTGATCAAATTCCTGGTAGATTCTGGACAAAAGATTGGTAATGAATGGACACAAATGCTTAGATCCCTGTTTCTCTAGACACCAAAGTGCAGAGTTTGGAGGAATTATATAAATGCATGCTTTTGGAGAATCATTTTAAAAGGCTGGTATTATCTTTGAAGGGACTTTTTGTTTGAAAAGACCAGAAACTCTCATCTTTAGCTAGCAATTTCCTCCCCACTTGTTATTAGGGGAGATATCAGTCACCAAGGCCTTGGCTGGATCTCTGTAAAAAGCTCTTCCAGTATTCCGCACTGGAAACCCACAGGCCACACCCTCCCACATTCATGCTGGAAACACAGAAGGAAATTAGATCTTCAAGGAACTAAGCATATGACTGAATTTTTGGGGCTCAAAAACTGCCTTCACTGGATTTCAGCTGGGTTTGTGCTTTTGTGCCTGTATTGAGCTGCACTGAAAGTGGGGAGGGGACACAGCCTTGTGAAAATGCCTGTTGCATCTGTTGCAGAAGTGTTCCCTCAACGGTCCCCACTGCTCTGCCAGGTGAACTTTCTGCTTCAGCACCCACACCTGGAGCCTGACTGTGTGGATGTGAATCTCATTTCTACAATTGACTAAGTCGGTAGTTTGGGGCAAGTTAGTGTCTTACTCTTCAATTGTTAGTTTTCTTATCTGTAAAATAATCATAATGATAACATCCACCACATATGACTGTCAGGATTGGATGAGAAAATGTCAGCAGAGCATTCACCTCATTCTTTTGCAGTGTGGACTATAATCACCCACTGCCCGTTAGAAAGGCAAATCTCTTTCTGACTTGCATCTTCTGCCTAGTTTTCTCATTTCTTTGCCTCCTCCAGTTCTTTGATTTGAATGAGAAGTCCCCTTAAAGTAACTGAACATCACATGATAGACATTTCTGTGTATCTATCTTTATCTCCTACCAATCATTTCCCATTTCTTCTTTATTGTTTATCTTAGATGTTTGGTCTGGCCTTATTCTGTGTATTTTAATAAGCCAACTCAACTCTTTTATGGAGTAAAGGAGTAAACAATCAGTTGAAATAAATAAACAAAAGATCTGTGACTGAGGCCAGGAGAGAATGGGCATGAGAAAGACCCTGATGGATGAGTTCCAGCAGAGTGAAAGAGTATAGAGGAGGCACTATAGAAACCACTTGCTGGTCTGCTAAAAAAAAAGTCATTACTTCTTTATGACTTTTTGATGTATTTTATGTATGTCACTATTGTTTCCCAAATGATAACAAGTCATAAAGCCCTTAAAAACAAAATGCACTAGTTATTTACTTGATGTGTGGCAGGGTTGGATTTGGAAGTGGGAATCCTTTTTACTGCAAACACAGGACCCCTGGATCACCTGGTTTTCTTCCATGACTCAGTGGCCTTTGTCCACTCATACTTTTGTTCCAGCTAAAGACAAAAGTTTTCCCGGGAAGAGTCGGCATTTTCCTGGCCTACAGGATGCTGACTGCTGACAGGTGCACAGCGTGCCCCAAACACAACACTCTCCTCCCCTTGGGGTTAGGAAAATGAGTCACATCCACCAGTCCTTGGAGCTTGGAGCTTCAGATCTTTCCGGGAGGCCATGGCCTGTGCATTTTTCAGTGTGGAATATTGTGAGGGCTTTTGCAGAGATCCAGCCAAGGCCTTGGTGACTGATATGTCCCCCAATAACAAGTGGAGAGGAAATTGCTAACTAGAGATAAACATTAGAGTTTCTGTTTTGTTCAAAGGAAAAGTCCCTTCAAAGACAATACTGGACTTTGAAAATGATGCTCCAAAGGTATGTATTTGTACAGTTCCTCCAAGCTTCTTGCTTGACTGTTGGGGAAGTTTTGTAGCAAGATCAGCAATCTAAAGATTTGCGCCCTCTGGTTACCAGTCTCTGAAATTTGATTCTAATGTTTCTTTGATTATGGAGCAGCAGAAGGGCAACACTTTGCCTTGCCCTGAAAGACAAACATGACTACAGAGGCCTAGAAGAAAGGCAAGACAGGATACCCTAGGGATGGATTACATAAGCAGGGACTTTGGTGCAGGCTGGATCTCAGAGAGCCAAGGTGAGAGCCTGCAGTAGTGTCGAGCCCTTTCTCAGAGAAAAGAGGACTAGATAAAACCCATTTCTTAGGCTTACAGCGAGGCTCATTTTTTTGGTAAGAGTTTTATTTATTTTCCTTCTCTCACTTCTCTGTATAAATAACAAATAGAAAAATGTAAACTTCATTACACAAAAAGTCACATTTTTATATGAAAAAACAGATATGGAAGTATGTAGCTCATTTAACAACAACAAAATTACAAAACCAGACAAACCCTTTCATGGCTTGAAGTTCACAGGTTGAAAACTTAATCCCCATTACAACAGTGTGGGGAGATGAGATCTCTCAGAGGTAGTTAGTTCCAAATACCCCTCTCTGCTCACTAGCTCCTCCAGAGCACAAGAACCGCACCAGTCTCAGGTCTTTGGACTTCCCAGCCTCCAGAAGCCTGGTCTTAGCAAACTTCCATTGTTTATAGTTTAGGTGACCTTCCTTATAATGTCAAATGTCATCCAAATGAACACAAACATCATTTTTGCAGTAAGAAAAAAATCTGTTAGAAAGAATGTGAACTGGTTCATACCACAGAGTTAACAGTAGTGTCCCTTGAAGAAAGGAGTAGATTTGGGGGTAAGAATGACTGTTTTAGTCATTTCCTGTCACAGGGAGTAAATATCCCATATACACCTTGAAGGAGGAGAGGTTTATTTTGGCTCACAGCTTCAGCCCATGGTAGAAACCACTTGGTAGAAGGGCCTCATGGAGGAAGGTTGCTTACATGGCAGAAGGAAGCAAAGAGAGAAGGGAGGGGTGGGGGATGAGTCCTCCCTCAGTAAAATGCCTCTGCCAATCAGGTCTGACCTCTGAACAACACAATGAGGTGTGAATCTTTCCAGGGACTGACCAGCCCCGTTATCCAATCCTCTTCTAAGTGCTTTACACTTTTGAAGGGCATTGTAGATCTAAATAATTACCATAACCAAGAAGGGAAATTTAAATGTTTTACTCTGAATTTTTAGAACAAACACATAGTAATTTGAAAAGAGACAGTACAGGAACTCAGGGTTGGGAGGAAGGCTCAGGCTGATGCTTTGCCATGGACCTTGGACTTGTTTCTGAGGTTGGCTCTTCTTTCTGTTTCCTTGGCCCTCACCTCTACCTAGTAGGACAGAGGTCCTCTTTCTACTGCTCTGTCTGAGCACAATGGCCTTTTCCAATACCACAGTGGCTGCCCCTGATAGAACACAGAGCACCTCACCTATTTTCCGTCTCATGCTCACAATTCTGCAAAGTAGGTAGGTGTAAGTGGCATGCTCATTTTACACCTATGGTTCCTGAAGTTCAAGGGCAAAACTGCACAGCTGGTAGGGAAAGGGAGGGCTGTGAGCCAAATCCCTGTGTCCATGCAAATGACTCCTCCTGCTTCCCCCAGCAAGAGAGAGCTGGCTTGCAGCTACCTGAGCTGAGCAAAAAGGAGCACAAAAACTCTGCCTGCATGTTTCTGAGAACATTATTGTAAAAATGCATCATTCTATGTCACATTCTGTGGTCAATAATTTTATGTGTCCAGTTGGTTAGGTCATGGTATCCAAGTTTTAGTCAAACCTGTCGGATATTGATGTAAATGTACTTTTTAGAGGAAATTAACATTTAAACCAATAAAGAGATTTATCCCTCATAGTATGGACAGGACTTATCTAATCTATTGAAGGCCTTAAGAGAAGTAAACTTAGGGCCTCAAAGAAGAGGAAGGACTTGCCTTCATGCTGTCTTTACACCTGAATCTTCTCTGAGTGTCCAGCCTTCCTGTATCTATTCTTCTGTGAATTATTCCTTAAGAAAGTGACCCCCCCCACACACACACACACACTTCTGGTTCTGGGCCTGTTTCTCTGGAGAACCTTGACTAATACACTGTCTGTGAAGGGAAGATTGGGCATAATTTCACCTACTTTTCATTGGTATTACAATGCCCTTGTAGATCTAAGCTGTTCATAAATTTCTGAGTAAAAACCAAAGGCAAGACTAAAAATGTTCTATGGTTTTGCCAAATGTGATATTTAAACTATTGTTTTGTTTCCTTGTAAATTCATTGAACCTAATAGAAAAGAACAGAAACTATTTTGATGAAATTGGGGGAGAGGATTGGGAGCAATAGGTGGTGAGGTTCTTTCCATTCATGACTCATTGTTATTCCAGAAACTCTAGTTTTTATTTTGTCTTTTGAGTCAGTGTAAGCAGGAGTGAGAGGGCTGAGCAAAAGCTCTAAGCAGAGTCCTGTTCCTGACAGCATGCCCTGAGCCTGTTGATGGTACAGGGCATATGATATGGAATGACATGGGACCTCCAAACAATCTAAATAATAGAAGGGAAATATAACTCCCAGTCTGCTGTATGTGTGATACCCCCAGTTCATGTTCTCTAAAATTAGTAAATTCTAGGAACAACAGAGGCTAAAAGTAGGAAGTATTTATTGAGCGAAAAAAATGCTTCTAAGAGGGACCAAAGGGTACTGAGTGGGTGGCTGCCCTGGGGAACCTAATTCTCAAGGGAGTTTCATAGAGAAAAACTATGAGGTAAGGCAGGTATAAGGTGGGACAAAATTACAGTTAACTAATATGATTATAAGTATAGTCATTTAGGAAATATTGATCCAGTGGGAAATCACAAGGTGGGTATGAGGTGGAACAAAACTGTGGTCAACCAATAAGAGTATGAGTGTTGTAGTCATGGGTTGTACAGAGAACAATTAGAAACAGGACATGGAATTTATAATATTATTTTTATGATGTCTATCAACATTACTAAAGACGTAATATATTCATCCAAGGGCCTGAATCCCACAGCAATGTCCCACATGAGTCCAGATAAAGACCCAGTGCTCATGACAATGCCTCCCACGAGTACACCTGGAAGTCTAGAGCCCACAAGAAGAACTCATGCCAGTCTCTTTTACAGATCTGTGCTGGGAAGGCCCAAAGGTCAGTAGTGGAAGCCAGAAAGTCTATGCCAGCAGGGTGAAGGTGCTGTGCTGGTAGGTTGAGGGTTCTATGCTGGAGCTCAGAAGTCACACTTAGAACAACTCCAGGGCTGTCCTGAAAAGCACCACATCCATCCTCAGTGACACGGAGGCCCCGAGCACCTCCAACAACAAGCACAGTTGAGTACATGCCAGGAAGCCATTGTGACGAGTTCATCCTGGAGACCAAGTGGCAAACGTCTTCTCCTCCGGAGCCAGGAAGCAATGCTCGATGTGAAGACCAGAACTTCTCCAGGAGAACCAACAGCTCAAACAGCAACTCATACGAGAACCCACAACACCGCAACACCTCAATGCCTTAATGCAACTAACGTGAATAACTTCTTCTCCACATCTCCATTTATACTGGCAACTTTCCTCAGGTAAAACATCTAGGCCCAGCACCATGCTGATGTAATTCAGCTGGCGTTAAGTTAACCACCAGTTTTCAATCCATAATAATGAGTTTAGTTGCTCAGGTAATACTGATTAAATGGGGATCAAATGCAGAAGCAAGTCACAGAGCAAACACACATGGGATGGACAAGGACTTTCCTGGAAGGGGAGGATTAAGGAGGCTTTGGTCCTCCACCCAACACAGTTGATACCTATTTAGAATATCAATCACTGCTGTTTATCCCTAGGGGAAGTATGTGGGTGTAGTCATTTCTCTTTTTCCTGAAGCCTGACCTTCAGTGATGTATCTCCTACAACAGTTGGAATATGTTCTTTTCTTCTGCGTTGACTCCCAGCATCCAGCCCTGTCTGACTGCCTATAGTAGTTCTAAATAGACTAGCTGTCTACAATACTGACCTTCAGGCCCTTCTCTAGGCAGAGGCCCAATCCTAACTTATCTTTAGCCCAAATACTACATACTGGCTGTTTGTATAAGCCAGTCCCTCGGGACTTCCTCAGCACTCTCCAGGGCAGATAATATTACTCTATTTTAATCTGAAGAAAACTGAGGCCCAGGAATGTAGACCATCTGCCCAAGGCACATGGTAGAAGCCTGCCCAAGACTTGTGGTTTGAGCCTGTCCGGAGCTGGACTGAGACTGGAAGAAGTGTCAGGAGGCTGTGTCCTGGCTTCCCTGGGATCCCCTTGACTTATCCCCACTGCTTCTTGAAGAACAGATCCTGATGAAGGGATCCAGACTTCACTGTTCTCAGAACTGCTTCTTAATGCCTATTAAAATTTCTGGTCTTATGTTTCCTTAAATGCATTGTGTCCAACATAACATTTGATTCCCCCTGATATGGCAAGTCCTCTGTCCCTTAGAGTGCTCTCTTATCTCTTAGCACTTGATGGAGATAGTATTACTTGCAGAACTTCCACTAATAGCTTAACAGCCACCACCTCCAGCAAGCTTCCCTGTCCCCTCCTCTGTCCCTGCCTCCCTTCAGTGGGTCCTTGACAGCCCCCCACTCCTCACTTTTGCTGCTCACCAGGCTGAGCAGGGAGGGCAGGGAGCTTGACTCTCAGTCGAGCCTGAATGTGGTAGAACTCCATAAATATTCTCAACCAAGTTATAGAGAGCAGTAAACAGCAATGTGATACTGTAAGTTAATAAAGTAGTATTTTAATTGGAGAAAATAACTAGAAGTTGCTAATCATCTTGAATGACACACAATGAAAATTAAATATTTATAGAATAATAGGTGGCTCTTCAAAGTCAGAATAATGGAGGGAATATTTTGAGGATAAACACTGCCAATCTAAGATGTAGTATGTGGATACTGGGCAGTACCATTGTTATTTCTGTGCAAAAATGCAAATGATCAGGGTGGCAGTGTTTTCAATTTTAAGATTTGCCATAAATTTTCTGAAACCATTGGCCTTTCTTGTTACTTATCTAGAATGTAGTAATTAGCACAAAATTTATCCCTAAACTATATATGATATATATTTGAAAGTTGAAATTCAGTGACATGATTCTGGGGGTTCTATCATTTATTTAAGATAGATAAATCTACCTGGTCTCATCAAATTCAAAATCATTTCGTTTAGATGATTAGCATCATTGCAGTCATTTTTATCCATCACTCATCCAGCTACTCCTGTGGAATAGAGAGAAGCTTTTTGCCAAAGGAAGGCTATAAAGATAAGGAGATAAGACATTGATATGAATGTAGTGTAAGGAATGTGAGGCGAGGCAGAGACCACTGGACAGGCTTTTGTGAAAGCAATAAGGCATATAGTTAAATACCTAGGTGCAGGCAGACAGAGGGTGATAAGGCCATCTGTGGGGAGCAATGGGAAGTGGGTCCTTTTTATTTATAGGGATTGAAAGATGGCAAGGGACATTAGATGGGAAGATGTTAATAAACTTCTGCAGCCAAAGTTCTCTGGCAGTCTTGCACATCAATGAGCATGTAAATTTACACTGAGATGTCCAGTGTAAATTTTTGGATATTCCTAGATGTCCTGGGACCTGCAAGATTCCTGGTCCTATCTTATCTCTTTTGCAACATCCTGTGTTTGCCAGGGACAGCCTCTGTGAGGAGCTGAATCCCTGCAGAGAACAATTCCCTGCTGGCTAACAGGTTGGGTTCTGGGAGGATCATATCCAATTTGAGCCTTATATTCCCATCTTCTTGCCTGTGCTCATTTAGCCAACTATAGTCCCAGTTTGGGTTGGCCTATTCTCCCCTGAAGGTTAGGTTCAAGGTGCCTGAGGTCATCCGCAGCATTCTGAGCTAAAGCCCAAACATATTCCCGCTCCTCAGGCAAGAGGGTAGAAGAAAGAAAAATGTATTTAGGTTGTCCTAGGTGAGACAGTAAGACTGTGAAAGGTACTGAAATTCCTGGATATGTTTGATGGGATCAGTAAGAAAGGAATCTAGACACTGACTAATCTGAGATATATCAGACAGGAAGGAAGGAACATGAACCCGAGCAATTCTCTCCACTCCTGCCATTCCCAAAGTAGAAACTGGGGAGTAGGGGGCACCATACTGCAATCCTGATCCAATGTGGGGTGGAGTTGGAATGTAAGGAGGGGATCTTAATTCAGAGGAAAGTGCTGGATTGACAGATGCAGCAGGTTTTGGATCAACAGAGGCTTTTCCGGAGGGAATGACTCAGCAGCCTGGGCTATGACCGGAAGTGCCATGTGGGAAGTTGTTCAGCTTGGGAGGAAAAGGCTGCCAAGGGAAAGCAATATCAGCAGGGTCCTTGGTCAGGGAGGAATCAGCAGAGGAGGGAAGTAGAGGGAGCATGAATGGAAGGGTACAGGGAGAATTTGGGTAGGATCATGTGAACACAAAGTGGGAATACTTTGGAGCGTAAGGAAGACCTGGACATAGCCACTTCAGACCACTTCTTTAGCTTACAGCAGTAGTGATCCAGATCTTGCAAGACAGAAATATCAAGTATGCTATGGACTGAGATTTATTGTCCAGTGTGACCATTATAAGCCATTTGGGTTTCAGGTCAGGAGAGAGAGGTTTGAGGTCCCGCAGGAGACAAGGCAAGGGGACAGGTTGAGAACTGAAGATGGACAGTTCCCCACCAGAATACAGAGGTGTGGGAAAGCATCTGAGTCTCCCAGTAAGTGTCTCTAGCTGGGACCCAAAGCTGTGAAACATGAGCGACTAAGCAAGGCAAGTGTCTTTGCAATTGGTCAGATGCTTCTGGAAGCAGCCTTCCTGGGACTGCCTTTTGAGACCAATGCTGGCGTTCTAAAAGTACAAAAAACAGGGTGAGCCTCTCTTTGACTTTATGGGGGAAAATAAAAGGTGAGCAAGAGGGAAGAAAGAGGAGGAGAGAGATAGGGGACTTGCCCAATCTGAAATACCCAGTGAGATCTAGCATGGCAAAAGTGGCAGGAGCTATACAAGGCAAAGACTGAGGAATCAATATCTCAGCCAAGGGGAAGGAGGCTTGGGAGAGGATTTGAGATTCCGACAGGGAGAAAACTTTTCCTTCCTCTGTCTCCTGGGTCTTGAAACCAGATGTAAGGAACGTGAAGCAAAACACACCATTAGACAGGCTTTTGTGAAAGCAGTAAGGCATATGGTTTAATACCTGGGTGCAGGTGGACAGAGGATGATAAGGCCATCTGTAGGGAACAAAGCAGGGGATTTTTTTTTATAGGGATTGAAAGAAGGCAAGTGACATTAGGCAAGAAGATGTTGATAAGCATCAGTGATCAAAGTTCTTTGGCAGCTTTGCATGTCAGTAGGCAAAGTCCTTGAGGGTCTGGTATAAATTTTTACATGTCTCCAGATGTCCAGAGACTTGCAAGATACTGTGTCTTCTTTTATCTCTTTTATGACACCCTAGGTTTGCCAAGGACAGCCTCGGTGCTGACCTGTGTCCCCACTGAGAACAATGGCCTGCCGGCAAACAGGTTGGGTTCTGGCAAAGTCATGTCTGCTTCGAGCCTAAAATGGAGATCAGAAGGCACCAGAGAGGTGGCTGAGAGGATATCTGGGTCCTGTTGGATAGACTGGACTGGAGATTAAAGTGATATTTGAATAGTCAAGGAAAACCGATAGTAAGAAATGTTTGGGATTGGATAGGCTAGATTTTAGAAAAGGACACAGAAAAGGGAAAGGGATAATTTAAGAATGGAAACATTTCCTTGGATAATATATAGTCATTCCAGGTCCTCAATATGTATAAATCTGTAGTACTTGTAGTGACTGAAAGTACAAACAAAAAATGAGGTGAACAGTGACTTGGTTCTTAAGCTAAACTGGAGAGAAGGCAGCCCAAGGCTTGGAGCAGTGACTCAGGCAGGAAGAATGTGGCTCAGGCTGCCTGCAGCTGTGATGAGGAGGACAGGATGGGGCACTGCAGAGGACATCCTGGAGAGCCTGGGGACTTTCCATGCAAGAGCACAGCCTAAGAAACTCTGTCCTGCATGCCAAGCACAGTCCTTGAGTGTGTGCATTAAGAGAAGACTGGAAATGTTCTTGCTCCATCAGTGAGTCACAGTGAGATCTGGGAAAGTGGCCCATCTGAAGACACCCGGGCTGAACAGACAGCCTCATTGCTGCTAACTGCTGCCTTCCAAGGCCCAGAAGCCCACGAGCTGTGCTAAACCCTTTTCTAGGATGTGTCCAATCCCTGCAGCTCATAACCCATGCATTCAAATCTCAACTACTGGTTAATCCTCAATCCTCATTGTGCTAATGCCTTGATGTACTTAGGGTGCATCCTTAAATGGCCACCATTCTGAACATAGCTTCTGCTCCTAAGAAAATTCCCATATTCATAAGTGACTTCTACCTGAGCCATACCACCACTCATGGGATACCAGGGCTTCTTTGTAGCACTCAGTACCCTTTCTAAGCATCTACTCAACAGAGACCAAATGGATCCCAGGGCTAGAGGACAGTCTCCCTTCTAGGAGGCAACCACCTTCATTTAGCATTGTAGACCATAGAGGCTTCCTGGGAGGCATAGAGGCTCTCCTGGTCAAGCTTACCCAGCTTTTCCATTTCTGAATCTGGCGTGCAAGACATTCTCTTCAGCCTCTGGCATACAAACTAGGAACCAAGGTCTGACACATCCTTTAGAGAACACTTTTTTCTGTCTCCCAGAAGTCAAAAATCACCCTTTCCCACCTCCAGTGAAAACTGATGACATGTGTCCTTGTTAGTATATGACAAAGGCACTTCACCTCTGTGGTCTTCCTCCTTAGCCCAGTCGGCCCGATCTAAGTATGAGAACATCAGACAAAGTCCACTCGAGGGCACTCCATCAGATCAGTTCTCCTCAAAACGGAAAAAGTCATCAAAAATAAAGAAAATCTGAGAAACTGTCATAGCAAAGAGGAGCCTAAGGTGACATGACAACCAAATGCAATTGGCAGCATGCAACAGGACAGGGGCATGAGGCAAAAGCTAAGGAAACTTGAATGAACTATGGACTTTAATTAATAATGATGTACTTGTATCAATATTTGGTTCATTAATTCAAACAAATGTACCATACTGATTTTAAGATGTTAATGGGAAAAAGTGGGCATTTGGGAATATGGGAACTCTATGTAGTATTTCTGCAACTTTTCTGTAAGTCTAAAATTCTTCATAAACTAAAAGCTTATTTAAAATAATAAAGAGTGAAAAGTCATCCTATAACCCGCCCCCAAGGAGCAGCAGCTACTCCATCAGATATCATGAAAAAAATCCCACGTGCTGCATTTGAAGCTATAAACATGATAAAGTACAAAGCGGTTACCAAGTAAGGATTCATCCACTTTTACTTGTTACTATTTTAAATGTCTATTATGTAACCCAGCAGAATATTACTAATATGTACTTCAGATTTCTAATTTGACTTATTTCTGACTCAAAAGACAACATGTTACTTGGTAGCAATTGGAAAAAAAGAAGGAACTGTTGTGAAAAATGTTTCTACCTTAAGAAACAGTATTATCTGCAGAACTTGCCTTAGTAGAACTTTTGGAAATGACTCAGAATACTCACTCTAGGACATTCTACTCAGGAGATATTATAATAATGAAGCAGTAAGATCCAGGTGTGATAAATGCCCAACAAGTAGCTTCCTGTCTCATAATGCAGATGCAAAGTCTATCACATTCCTTCCTGCTGTAATTCATGAAGTTATAAAAATATATTATTTTTACTATGTGTTCCTTGTTCTGCTGTTTCTTTATAGGTAGAAGGAGGATTTAGGTAAGGGGAAAATATTACCAAGAAGAAATTAGGAAAGGAACAGTCTCTTGTTGTCAGTGGAAATATCTCCAATAAGACATTAGGGTCTTAACTGGCCTATTTGTGGTATATAATACCTCCAAATACCATTCAAAACCAGGCGTGGTTGTGCATACCTATAATCCCCATGTTTGGGAGCCTGAGGCAGGATGAGCACTATGAGTTCAAAACCAGCCTGCACTACATGATAAGACCTTGTCTCAAAAAACAAATAAACATGTAAAACCAACCAGACAAACAAACAAAAACCCAAGCTGGCAAATGCCTTCAAAAAACTGAAGCATATACCATGAAGCCTGGCGCACACAGATCCACTCACTTTGCTAACCTAACACATCACTGTTTTATCTGGTTCCTCTCCAGCTCTCTTGCCTCTTGGGCTTCTTTACTTTTCTATACATGTCCCTGTTTTCCAGCCTTTTCCAGCTTCTTCCCTCCTAGTGTATGAGCTTCATCTATACATGAATCTGCACCAAAAGCTCTGCCTAACCTCTATCCTGCCAGAGACAGGGAGATGTCAGCACTTAGGAGTGCCCTGTTTGCCCAATCTTTTGTCAAATCTCTCCACAGTTTGTCTCATTTAGTTAGTGATGGATTTGGCATTTCAAAATAAAACAAAGATTCAAAACACAAAACAATCAGCCAATTGAAAAATCTGCAGAGCAACTCAGTGACTTTACCATCTTAAAACTCATATCTGAGGCTGGTTTATAGCTAGAGCAAAGGCCTTATGAAATTAGTCTGTTTCTGAGGCCTTGATTTAAATATTTCATTGTATTATGGTTTCCTTTTTGGTGAATTAGGCTAAATGAAATTTTGTCAAATCTTCTTTTAAAAACTGTGAAAGAGGGCCAGGGGTTTAGCTCAGCAGCTTTGTAAGTGCCTGCATGGCAAATGTGAGGTTATGAGTTCAGTCCCCAATATCAAAATAAATAAATAAAACTGTGAAAGAAAGAAAGAAAGAAAGAAAGAAAGAAAGAAAGAAAGAAAGAAAATCTATTTCCGCACTTCTGCTTGATTCATAAGTGGTGAATTCAAGGATCTCTGAGTTAAGCAAAATCCAGATGATCTCTTCATACTTGGATGCTCTATTGCTGGTTACTACCATAAAAAAAGACCTTAGGGTTCCCAGAGCCTTCAGTGGCACCATGTTGGCTGCTTAAAAAACTCTAAATAATTCTGGAATAAGCAAAAGTGTGTGGTTCATTCCATTACCATTCTATAAATTCAATAAATGTTGATTGCACATGGATTTACCTTCCCATACTGACATAGCAGAGTTGATGGCTATTTTCCTAATCTCTTCTGTGTAGGAAGAAAATGATGTGAGAAGTATGGGATTTGGAGTCTGAAGCTCTTGGTTTGTGTTTACTTGATAAGTAATCAGCAGTCAATTATTAAAAATCATTAACAATCTTAAGGTGCTTATTTTAAAAAGAAGACAAAATTTCCTGTGTGTAGTGGGACTCATGTGAGATTTCTTGTAATAGAGCGCTGTTAAGTGTCCTTTTCATAAAGGGTTGTGCATAAGTCTTGGTGGGGGGCAGAGAAGAACATTACGGCTTATGTTTAGATGTTCCCCCAAAGCCTCATGCAGTCATGAGTGGGGATTTTTCAGAGGCAGTTGGATCTAAAGTGTGTGATTGATTCATAGTGCAATGCTGGGATTAAGGGTGCTAGGATTAAGGGTAGGTGACTACTAAATCATTCCACTGATTAATTTGACACTGCCCTAATCTTGGTAGCAAAGGTACAATACAAGGGACAGAAAAAGTCTTGTCTTGTCCCTTGCTTGCTTGTTTTGCTACCTTCTGCCCACCATGAACTGTTTCTCCTCTGCAATGGCTCTCTGCCATGCCACCCTGCCTTGCAGTCAGTCAATTATGCATTGAAACCTCCACAAACTGTAAGCTAAATAAATCTTTCCTCCTTTAACTTTGGGTGTCAGGTATTTTGTCTCAGCAACATGAAAAGTAAATAAGACAGAATTTGGTACCAGGAGTAAGGTGTGCTATAGTTATGAGGAACTTTATTTATTTTTTAATTGGTACCGGGGATTGAACTCACAACCATGTGCTTTCAAGGCAGAGGTTTATGCCACTGAGCTAAATCCCCAGCCACTGGGTATGAGGAACTTTAACATTTGTAGTATTAAAAGATTACAGAAGCTGCTTCTTGAGCAAGCTTAGGTATTATGCAAGCAGGCTTTTTTTTTTTTTTTTTTTGGCTTTTTGAGACAGGTTTACACTATGCAGTTCAGGCTGGCCTTGAACTCATTTTTTAGCCCTGAATGGACTTGAACTCACAGTGATCCTCGTTGCTTCAGCTTCCCAAGTACTGGGATTACAGGTGTGTGTCACCACACTCAGCCTATGCAAGCAGTTTCGAAACTGTCAATTTCATCATGGCATTTAAAATGTGATTCTTAATGTCTTAAGTGCCTGGAAGTGGATATTAAAAAGAAATGTTGAAAGAAAACATGGCCTATTGGTATTTACAGAAATGTCATTAGAGGTTTCATTGTTAGACAGGAAGGCTCTTGAATTGGACAGGGTCGTAGTCATTCCTCCAAATCTATCAAGTTGTCAGACTTAGTGAACAAAAGATGGGTAGGAGCTGACAAGGTATTTTAAATGACCCAAACCCTTCAATCAGGGAAGTAGAAAGCTAGTTATTTGCTGGGGTCTTGTGCTACTGAATAGGATGTAGAGTACATTCTTTTCATTCTTTAAATTTTGTCTTTTGGGGCTAGAGATTTAGCTTAGCGGTGCAGCACTTGCCTGGCAAGAATGAGGTCCTCAGTTTAATTCCTAGTACCTAAAATAAATAGATAAATAAATGAATTTTGTCCTTTGACAAGTTAAATTTTAATTTTGTTGCCCTTTTCAGATTTTTTCCTATCAGTATTTGTTTGTTTGTTTGTTTTTAATCTAAGAAATCTTTGCCTACCTCATGGTCATGAAAATTTTTTAAACGCATTATAGTTTTGCCTTTGCTGCTTAGATTTATCATTGTTTTGTTTTGTTTTGTTTTGTTTTGTTTTTGAGACAAAGTCTCATGCTATAGTCCAGGCTGGCTTCAAATTTACTATGTAGCCCAGGCTGGTCTAAAACTCATGGTGATCATTCTGCCTCAGCCTCCCAAATTCTGGGATTACAGGCATGCACCACCACACCTGGCCATGTTGAATTAATTATTTTGTGCATAATGTAGGTAAGGATCAAAATTGTTTTCCCTCATGGATACTCAGTTGTTTGGATACTCTACCCTCCGTTAAAAATAGTATCTTTCCCCAGTGAAGTGTCTTCATGCCTGTTTTGAAAATCAATTGAGCATCTATGTTTGGGCTTATTTGTGACCTTTTCAGTTCTGCTCTGTTTATCTTCTCTTTACATTAATACTGCACAATCATAATTACTGTATCTCTGTAGAAGTGCTGAGATCAGTAGTGTAAATCATTAGTCTTTTTCCAGATTGTGTTGGGTATGGTAGTGCTTGTCCACCCCACCACATAAATGGTAAAATAAGAATGTTTCTGTGGATAAAAAAAAAACCTACTAGGATTTTGATTGGGATTGCACTGAATCTGTAGATCAATTTGAAAAACAATGACTATTTTAAGTTTTGTGTCTTCTAAAATATTCATTGATCTATTCCTTCATTTATTTCAGTCTTCTTTAACTTCTATCAATGATGTTTTGTAGTTTTCAGTTAGAAGTTTTGCATACATTTCTTTAAATCTATTTCTAAATATTCTCTATTTTATGGGTTTTGTTACTATTATAAATAGTATGTTTAAAAGTTTCTTTACACATGGTAGTACTTAGTTTTTGGTTTACATTTCTATGTTGTATAGATTATTTGATTAAAATGTTTGAGACATAATTTGCATCCAATAAAGTTTTCAGTGTGTACAAGATTTTAGTATGGTCACAAAATTATACACCACCACCACCATGATTTTAAAACATGAATATCAATCTTCCAGTAGAAACCCCATATTAATTATCAGTCTCCATTTCTCCCTCTTCCAAGACTCATTCAGCTATGGATCTACTTCTGTTTCTATGGACTTACCTATTTTGGGTATTTCAAATAAATAGAATCCTATGTGACATTTTATAGCTGGATTTTTTCACTTAGCATGTTTTCAAGGTTCTGTCATATTGTAGCATAGATTGATAGGTACTTCAATACTTTTATAGCTGAATAATATTCTATTATATAGATAAGCCATATCCATATGATATGGACCATCTATGGGTTGCTCCTATATTTTGGCTGTTATGAATAGGGCTGCTATGAACATTTATGTTCAAGTATTTGTTGGAATACTCCTGTTCAGTTATTTTGAGTATGTATCTAGGAAAGGAATTTCTGAGTCATATGATAATTCTAGTTTAACTTTTTAAGGTACCATCAAACTGTTATCTATAGTGGATGTACCAATTTACATCTCACCAGCAATGTGTGAAGAGTCCAAGTTTTCCATCCATTCACCAACATTTATTTATTTTGCTTTAGTTTTTCCATTACAGTCATCCTAGTGTGTAAGAATGGCATCTCACTGTGGTTTTTATTTTTTTCTCATTGTGGTTTTGATTTGCATGTTGCTAATGACTAATGATGCTTAGCATCTTTTTATATAATTTTTTTTTGTCTTTTTGAGACAGGGTCTCGCTATGCAGTTCAGGCTGGCCTTGAGCTCACTTCATAGCCCAGGCTGGTCCCAAACTCACAGCAATCCTCCTGCCTCTGCCTCCTGAGTGCTGGGATTACAGGCGTGAGCCACCACGCCTGGCCTTTTTATGTACTTATTGGCCATCGTATCTCTTTTAGAGAAGTGTGTGTTAAAGTCTTTTGACCACTTTAAAATTCGATTGCTATTGAGTTGAAAAGATCTTTAAATATAGGAATACTAAATCCTTTTTAATTTGTAAATATATTGCCTCATTGTACAAGTTATTCTTTTACCCTACTGATCATATATTTTGAGGTACAGAATTTTAAATTTTGATGAAGTTCAATTTACCTACTTTTTCTTTTGTGCCTGGACTCTTGTTGTCTTACCAGTAGGTCATTGCCCTATTCAACGAAGGTTTTTCCTTCTGTTTTCATCTAATATTTTTATAGTTTTAATACTTATATTTAGGCCTTTAATTCATTTTCAGTTAATTTTTTTCTTTATTTAAAGAGAAACAAAAGCATGTAAAGGGTAGAGGTAATACAGAATTCCAAAAAAAAAAAAAAGATAAACAATAAGAAATCACTAGTTAATAAATTACATATTGTCCTCTTAGAAATAGTTGTTCAAGTTACAAAATTGAAGCACACAAAGTAGATACTCAAACAGTGAGAGTGTAACAGCTATGCACGCATGAATCTCTGCATGTATTTCTCTACTTTCTGTATTAGAGGGAAAATAAAACTTAGCAAGACAAAACAAAACAAATTCCTATAAAAACATGAAACCAAAAAGTCATATAAAACCACAGTACAAGATGATCTACAATGATTACTGTGTTGTTTCTTATTATTTTCAATAGAATGTCTGTATCATCAGGCATAATTGAATATAGCAGTATAATTGAGTATAGCAGTAAATAATAATATTAGTAAATATAATACATTGTAGACAGTATAAAACTTCAAAGGCAGGTAATAATCAAACCATAGTGGATATTCTAGTGAATCTTGTCATCTTAAGTGCAGTTGCCTATACTCAGACTTGATACTATCAATCATAACAGCTTTGAATAAAATCTATCAATACAAAACAGTGATCCAGCAAACCAGATTCAATTACAATCAGTCATGGTAAAGCAGTGTAGGTTTTACAGAGCTTTAGATTAAGTTAATAGGAAATTAAGGATGATTACCGTACTATATCCTGTTATTTTCGGGATTGCTGTCTGTACCCTCAAATCTAGTACAGATAGAATGACTGGAACAGAATATAATACATCTAAGCAGAGTAGTGTGAATAATGTGGGTTTTAAATCCTGGTGCACTATTAACAATATAGTGTATCAAGGCCATCTATGTTAGAATTTCTAGTTATCCTTCTCTGCCTCATTTCTGCTATGCTATTTTTTTGCCTTTGTTTGTCTACTTTTCTCCTTCATTCTACTGCCTGCCCCACTCATTGAGGCCTTTCTGCCACTGTTCCTAAAATCATGGTATTTTTTTCTCTCTCTCTAGAATGTCCTTCAGTATTCTCTGCAGGGTTGGATTGGTGGTCACAAACTCGCCCATTTCCTCTTTGTCATGGAAGCATCTTGTTTCTCCATTAATTTCTAGTGACAGTTTTGCAGGGTACATCAATCTGGGCTAGAGGTTATTTTCTTTTAGGGCTTGGAAGACTTTGCTTCAAGCTCTTCTTGATCTGATGGTGTGTGTCAAGAAGTCTGCCATGATCCTGATGGGCTTACCTTTATAGGTAATCTGTTTCTTTTCTCTGACAGCTTTTAATATTTGTTTTTATATTGAATTTCTGGTATCTTGATTATTATATGTCTGGGTGTAGATCTGTTTTGGTTGTAGGTGGCTGGAGTTCTGTATGCTTCACATAACCGAATGTCATTTTCTTTTCCCATGCCTGGGAAGTTTTCCTTAATTATTTCTGTGAATAGCCTTTGTAATTTGCCTGTATGTATTCCTGCTTCTTTGTTCACATTTCTTA
>PVLA01005027.1:50652-158464 GCA_004027455.1 Hydrochoerus hydrochaeris | reverse complement strand
GGGGATTGAACTCATGACCTTGTGCTTGCCAGGCAGGTGCTTATGCCACTGAGCTAAATCCCCAGCTCCAAATGTGAGAATGGTAACTGACATTCAGATTAGTGAAACATATAGAACTCCAAACAGCTATAACCAAAATAAAACTACACCCAGACATATAATAATCACCATCCCAGAAATCCAACATAAGAACAGAATATTAAAAGCTGTTGGAGAGAAACGACAGATCACCTATAAAGGAAAACCTATCAGAATCACAGCAGACTTCTGAACACAAACAATGAAGTCAAGAAGAGCATGAAGTGAAGTATTTCAGATCCTAAAGGAAAACGACTTCCAACCCAGACTGATGGACCCTGCAAGACTGTCCTTCAAAATGGATGGAGAAATAAAATACTTCCATGACAAAGAACAGCTGAAGAACTTCATGATCACCAAACCAACCCTGCAAAGAATACTGAAAGACATTCTAGATACACATAGGAAAAAAACCACTAAGCAAGACAGACAATTAAACAGAAGGGAAAGATAAAGATACAACAGCAGAAAGATAACATGTCAATAATAAACCAATATATAACAGTTATAACCATTAATACAAATGGCCTCAATTCACCAATTAAAAGAAACAGACTGGCAGAATGCATCAAGAAACAACATTCAACCATATGCTGTCTACAAGAAACCCATCTAACCCAAAAGGAAATTCACAGACTGAAAGTCCAAGGATGGAAAACAATACTTCATACAACAGGACCTCAAAAAAAAAAAAAAAGTGGGGGAGCTATTCTGTTTGCAGACAATGTGAACTTCAAACCAAGAATGATCCAGAGAGATAAAGAAGGTCACTACATCCTAGTTAGGGGAAAACTTCAAGAGGAAGAGATAACAATCTTAAATATATATGCACCAAATTCCAGAGCACCCAACTATACAAAGCAAGTATTAACGGAAATGAAAAATCAAATAAGCAATAACACAGTTGTAACAGGAGACCTTAACAGGCCATTGACACAAAGGGACAGATCAACTAGACAGAAAATCAGCAAAGAAATAACAGAACTGAATCATACCTGTGAACAAATGGACTTGATAGATGTATACAGAGTGTTCCATCCAACAACATCAGAATATACATTCTTTTCAGCAGTACATGGGACATTCTGTAAAACAGACCATATATCAGCCCACAGAACATATTTAAGTAAATGCAAAAGAATTGAAATTATCCCATGCATGTTATCGGATCATAGCGCCATGAAACTAGAAATTAATGATAAAAGAAACTGCAAAAACTCCACAAACACATGAAAATTGAATAATACACTCTTGAGCAATCAATGGGTCACAGAGGAAATTAAAGAAGAAATTAAATAATATCTACAAGCAAACAAAAATACAAATACAACTTACCAGAATCTGTGGGATGCAATGAAAGCAGTACTCAGAGGAAAATTTATTGAACTGAGTTTCCACATTAGGAAAACAGAACAAACACAAATAAACAACCTGATACTACACCTCAAATATTTAGAAAAAGAAGAGCAAGCCAAGCCCAAAGCCAAAAGAAGGGAGGAAATTATAAGGATCAGAGCAGAAATTAATGCAATAGAGATTAAGAAAACAATACAAAAATCAATGAATCAAACAATTGCTTCTTTGAAAGAATAAATAAAATTGATAAGCCCCTAGCCAATCTAATTAAGAAAAGGAAAGACTCAAATTCATGCAATACAGAATGAAAAAGGTGAAATCACTACCGACTCTGTGGAAATATAGAAGATCATCAACACTTATTTCGAAAACCTCTACTCTCATAGGTTCGATAACGCAGAAGAAATGGACAGATTGCTAGAAACATATGAACCACCAAAGCTGTATCAAGAAGATGTAAAACTGCTGAATAACTCAATTTCTATTAATGAAATTGAAAATGTAAGCAAGTCCCTACCAACAAAGAAAAGCCCAGGCCCAGACAGATTCACTGCAGAATTCTCCAAGAAATACAAAGAAGACTTAATGCCAATACTCCTCAAACTCTTCAATGAAATTGAAAGGGAAGGAATTCTCCTTAAGTCATTCCTGGAAACAAATATCACTCTAGTACCAAAACCTGAGAAAGACCCAACTAAAAAAGAGAACTACAAGCCAATCTCCCTAATGAACATACGTGCAAAAATTCTCAATAAAATATTTGCAAACAGGATGCAGCAAATCATCAAGAAGATTATACACCATGACCAAGTGGGATTCATCCTAGGCATGCAGGGATGGTTCAACATATGTAAATCAATAAATGTAATCCACCATATCAGTAGAGCCAAAAGTAAGAATCACATGATCGTTTCTATAGATACAGAAAAAGCTTTTCATAAGATCCAACACCCATTCATAATAAGAACCTTACAGAGAATTGGAATAGATGGTCTTTACCTCAATACAATAAAGGCCATCTATGACAAACCAACAGCTAGTGTCATATTAAATGGCTGAAAACTGAAAGCCTTTACCTTGAAATCAGGCACAAGACAAGGATGTCCCTTATCAACGCTTCTATTCAACATAGTACTGGAAATACTGGCTAGAGCAATTAGACAAGAGAGAGAAATAAAAGGAGTAAAGATAGGAAAAGAAGAAGTTAAATTATCATTATTTGCAGATGACATGATACTCTACATAGAAGATCCCCCAAAACTCCGTTGAAAGACTCCTAGATATAATAAATAAACTCAGCAATGTAGCTGGATACAAAGTCAATACTCAAAAATCAATAGCATTCTTATACACTAACAACAAAATCACTGAGAGAGAAATAAGAGAAGGCACACCCTTCACACTAACATCCAAAAAAATGAAATACTTAGGAATTAATCTAACAAAAGATGTAAAAGAGCTATACAGGGAAAATTATAATACCCTGAAAAAAGAAATCAAAGAGGACCTCAGAAAATGGAAAGACATCCCTTGTTCATTGATAGGAAGAACAAACATTGTGAAAATGGCCATTCTCCCAAAGTTATTATACAGATTCAATGCAATCCCAATGAAAATACCACTAACATATCTCATAGATCTAGAGAGATCACTCCTAAAATTCGTCTGGAACCAGGAGAGACCTAGAATAGCAAAGGAAATTCTAAGCAGCAAAGCCAAGGCAGGAGGAATCACAATCCCTGACTTGTAGTTATACTACAAAGCATATGGTACTGGAATAAAAAAGAGATCCGAAGATCAATGGAATAGACTAGAAGATACAACAACAACTACGAAATACTCAACCACCTTATCTTTGATAAAGGGGCCAAACATGTTCACTGGAAGAACGATAGTTTCTTTAATAAATGGTGCTGGATGGGCTGGGCTGGGGATTTAGCTCAGTGGCATAAGCACCTGCCTTGCAAGCGCGCAGTCGTGAGTTTGATCCCCGGTACCAAAAAAAAAAAAAAAAAAAAAAAAGAAATAAGTGGTGCTGGAAAAACTGGCTATCCATATGCCAAAAACTAAAACAAGAACCATGTCTGTCACCATGTACTAAACTAAAATCTAAATGGATCAAAGATCTAAATATTAAAATAGAAACACAATCTGTTGGAAGACAAAGTAGGTAAAAATCTTGAAGACATAGGGTAGGTAAAGAATTCATGAACAAGAACCAAACTGCACGGGAAATACTTCCCAGAATCAATAACTGGGATCATGTCTTATTAAAGAGTTTCTGCATGTCGAAAGCAATCTCTAGCATAGTGAAAAGAAAACCCACAAACTGGGAAAAAAATCTTAGCGAACTGTCCCTCAGACAAAAGACTTTTGTCTAAAACTTATAAAGAATTTTAAAAAATCAGACCCCTGAAATTCAAAGACCCAATCCAAAAATGGGCATCCGAGATGAACACACAGTTCTTAGATGAAGAAATACAAATGGTAAATAAATATATGAAAAAATGTTCATCATCATTGGTCATTAGAGAAATGCAAATTAAAACCACACTGAGATGCCATCTCACTCCGGAAAGAATGGCCAGGATCAACAAAACTACCAACAACAAATGCTAGAGAGGCTGTGGGGAAAAAGGAACTCTTCTGCCCTGTTGATGGGAGTGTAGACTGGTGCAATCACTGTGGAGGTCAGTCTGGAGATTCCTCAAAAAGCTGGGGTTGGAAGTCCCATTTGACCCAGCTATTCCACTCCTAGGCATATACCCAGAAGAACTGAAAACATCATACCACAGTGATATATATGTACCCATGTTTATAGTGGCACAATTTGTAATAGACCTTGGAAACAACCTAAGTGCCCATCAACTGAGTAATGGATAAAAAACTGTATTTTTATACAATGGAGTACTACTCAGCTATAAAGAATGATCACATTGAGATATTTATAAATAAATGGGTGCAACTTGAGACCATACTCATAAGCGAAATAAATCAAACTCACATGTATAAATACCATATAGCCTCCCTAGTGTAAGAAATGGTAAGAGTACATAAGATTCTATGGTAATCATGGTTCCCCATTATATTACTTTAAAGTCTTGTAATGTTTTCATTCATTGGTCAGAATGGTTTTATTCCATTTTGTTTGACCTTATTATGTGTAATGGTATGAACAGCTACTTTGAAGAAAACATTATGGCAGCCATTGCTGATTTAATATCATCTTACTTTGAAGTCCTACCATGCTTTTGTTCTTCTATTACCATTGGATCTATCATTTTGTGTCTTATTGAATTTTAATATGTATGATAGTATAAACCAATTTTTTATGGAAAATGAGATATTATAGTAGTCATTGTTCATCTTCTGTTATTTGGTTCAGAATGCCTTGTAATAGTTTCATTCTGTTGAATGCTTTTATTCTATGTTGTTATGTTTGATATTATTGTGTGTGAAGCAATGCTCAACTATTTCAAAGAAAGAGATTTGGTAGCTACTGTTGATATCCAATTGTCTTGTTGTGAAGTGCTGTGTTGCTTGTATTGTTCTGTTCTGATCTGCGTTGTTCTGTCCTCTTTTGTTTTATTCTCTGTAAAGTAAAATTTAAAAAAATTATAGGTACTTGATAACTTTTTTTTTTTTTTGGGTAAGGGGAATTGAACTCACAACCTCATGCTTGCCAGGTAGGCGCTTATGCCGCTGAGTTAAATCCCCAGCCCCAGTACTCAATAACTTTGTGTTATATGAATAGATTTATCTGTAAAAAAGGAAATCAACAGTATCTAGGGATGTTATGAATATTAAATACGGTAATACTGTACTTTTAAAGAGCTTGCAACAAAGTACCTAGGCTCATACTGAATTACTGTTTATCTAGGATAAATTCTTAGTTGGCTGATTCCCTGGAGAAAAAGGTGGAGAGTTCTCCAAGTTTTTGGTGTGTGTGTGTGTGTGTGTGTGTGTGCGCAGTTTTTGACTGTTGATTAGCCCTCTTTCTCCTGAGGCAATCTTCTCAAATAATTTCTGATTTCCCAACAATCAACGCCAAGGCCAACAATTCTCTCAAGAGGGGGCAAAAGGATAAACGGGTAGCCGAGCTCCCACCCTACCCCTTTGTAGTACTGGAGATTGAACTCAGGGCCTTCGCACTGAGCTACATCTCTAGCCCTTTTACTTTATTTTTATTTTCATTTTTATAAATTTCAAGACCTCCTGCCTCAGCCTCCCAGTGTGCTGAGATGACCGGAATGCGCCACTTCGTCCGGCTCCGAGCCCTAATTTTCATCGAAAGCTTTCTCCCCTTTCTCTCCCCTCAGTGGATGCCCTAAAAAGAATTTAATTAGCAACAGTACCCTCCGGTAACCGGCTTACTCCACCAACGTTCCGCCAGAAACAGCCTATTAACGCCTCTGGCTGAGAGGAAGAGAGTGGAGAAAAAAACAAAAAAAACCCCAAACACTTTTTCTGCGCAGCCGCGCTCAGTGGCAGACCCTCGACTATCGCGATCGCGATAGACCAGCGAGATCGACGCTGGCCCTTTAACAGCCCCTTCCCCGGGGCCTGCCCAGCGCGTGCGCACTGCGGTTCTGCGCTTGTCATCATGGCGACGCGGGGCCATGTGCAGGACCCTAACGACAGGCGCCTCCGGCCCATTTACGGTGAGTGCCCCCGGCTAGACTGGTCGCCGGCCCGACACGTCGAGAGCTACCGAGGCCAAGGCGAAGGCCCAGGAAGGGCGTTGAGGGAGCGCGCTCGGAGCGGGCAGGCGCGGGGGGCGGGCCGCGCGGGCCACTAGGCCGCAGCCTGGGGCCTCACGTAGGCGCCGACCCGGCCTCCTCGAGCTTCGGGCCGGGCGAGGCAGCAGCAGGTGGTCCGAGGTGGGCCGACAGGCAGGCCAGATAGGAAGCGTCCTGCCGCACATACCCGCGCGGCCCGCGGGCTGCATCTTTTCAGGCGCTCGGACAGGGATTTGCGGTCTCCCTACAAGAGGAAACCGGTTTCGGCGAGGGGGTGGTCCAGCCACCCCGAGGGAAAAGTTCTCACTAATGACTTGTTTATTTACGGAAATTAGGCCCAAGGGGATTGTCTGTCTAGATGGGCTTCCGCGTACTCGGGGGAAACTGAGATCCTGAAGGGAAGTGGGGGCTGACGCAAGGTCACTCAGATACACAGAACCAGGCCCGGAATCCCAGGCTCCCAATCCAGAGCTGTTTGGTGGAGAAACAGCTGCTCTGGGCACACGTGGGAGGCTGGGGGAGGGGGTTTGAGGCCGAAATTAGCGGTTAAGCGATTGTGATAGCTCCTGTCACAGGGTATGCAGGGCTGCACGAGGGTTTTTCCAGTTTTTATCTAGTTTGCCTTAGGCGTGTTAAGAGGGTTTAACTCCACTACGCTTACCTCATCCTGCAGGCTTTCATATAAAACGATGTTATGCTGCTACATGGAAGGTAGGGACGAGACCCAGAATTGATATTTTTCGAATAACTGGGATGTTCTGTTATATTGGACAGTGGTTCCTTTTGCATTTCCTTTCCTCTCAGATGGTTGTATGGTTTTGGTCTACTCAGCTAATGGTGAGGAAGCTTCGAGGTTAGTGGTTTTTGCCAAAGTAGTCCTCACATTTATAATGTGGTGGTCATTTGCTAAATGGAGGCTTCTTTGCATGACTAAGATGATTTAGGGTTTTTTGGGGGGGAAGTGTTAGCTTTATGTTTTTGGCATGGTTGATCTGATTTTATTGCATAGTTTTGTATGATACCCTCACTTTGAGTTGAAGATGTTGAATTGGCTGAAGTCTCATAGACTCACATGTGGCAGACAGGGCTCTGACTTCCTTTTACCCATTTCCACATATTCACATGCCCTTGCCTTCCTGTATATATTTGCAGAGGCCAGAGATGGTGTATACAAGGTAGGTGACATGAAAAGAATTAAATTCAGGTTTTGGCTTATTACTTGTTTGTGCAACAGCTGCCTACCAACTTTTCATACTTTTTAACTAAAAAGTCTTTTTTGTTTTGAGGCAGGGTCTCTTTTATATAGCCCAACCTGGCCTCAAACTGAGATTCTCCTGTCCTAGCCTCCTGAGTAGCTGGGGTTACAGGCATCTACCACTGTGCTTGGCCTCAGCACCTATTAATCTTTGAATCCAGATATTTACTAGTTAATATATATGCGTGCTCATCTATGGTGATACTTGCCCACTAGTTAAAACTGAGAGTTTACTTGTGGGCTCACTGCCCTATGAGGTAAGTAGGATTATTAATGATTTGTTTTGTTTTGTTTTGTGACAAGGTTGTACTATGTAGTCTAGGGTGGTCTCAAATTTGCAGTGACTTTCTTAACTCAGCTGCTGAGTGCTAGGATTACAGGCTCAAGTATGTTTGATCATAACAGAAAACTGAAGGCCAAACAGATTAGTTTGCTCAAGGCTGTAGTTAGTAAGTCGTAGAGCTGGAATTCAAACACCATTCTCATTGGGGAACCAAGCCCTTCTCTAAGCTCAGTCTGCAGCACCACTATTTGTACAGCATTATTGTACTGCCAAGGGTTTACTGCTATTATGGCTGTCAGAAACTTTGCCTAGCACCTCAGCTCTGCCTGCATGTTGTTGAGTGTGCATCTGAACAGGGCTGTGAGATTTGTTGTACAGGTTGAGATTCTGCTTCTGTCTAGAGTTGAGATATACCTGTTGTGGATACATTTGATTAAGTGAAACATTTTGTTACTTACAATACATTGCATTTTTGCTTTTGAAAATTACCCATGAAAATTACCATTGTTTTTGCGGGGGCTACAGGAGATTGAAACCAGGGCTGTCACACTGAGCTCAATCCTCAGCTCATTTTATTTTTTGAGACAGTGTCTTGCTAAGTCATCAAGTTCTCCACGCTGGACTTGAACTTATGATCCTCATGCCTCAGCCTCAGAGTTCTAGCAGGCATGTACTACAAGCACCTGACTTTTACCCATGAACTCCTACTTGATTTTTTTTTTTTTTGTCTTTTTGAGACAGGGTCTCACTATGCAGTTCAGGCTGACCTTGAGCTCACTTTGTAGCTCAGGTTGATTTTGAACTCGCAACGATCCTTCTGCCGCAGCCTCCCGAGTGCTGGGATTACAGGTGTGAGCCACCATGCCTGGCTTCCTACTTGATTTTTTATTCTCCTTTTGCTATGTAGTTGTCAACATGTTTTGTACTCTTGTGTAACTTGGTGAGAAAAAGCCCCAGTGCTTTCTTCTGTTTAGCTTAAAAGTGTTTTTAGTATATGTGCTGCTGAAGTGAGCACTAAAAGTGTTTTTCGTAGGACACAGAGGTACACACCTATAATCCAAGCATGTAAAAAGGCTGAGCAGGAGGATGCAAAGTTGGAGTCCTATCTTGGCAATTTAGCAAGAGCCTGTCTTAAAATTTAAAAGGGGGGGGGGTGACTGGGGATTTAGCTCAGCTGCATAAGTGCCTGCCTGCCAAGTGCTAAGTCGTGAGTTCAATCCCTGGTATAAAAAAAAAAAATTAAAAGGAGGGATGAAGCCATGCGCGGTGGCTTACTACTGTAATCCCATCACTTGGGAGGCTGAGGCAGGAGGATCGTTGCAAGTTCGAGACCAGCCTGGGCTACAAAGTGAACTGCATAAAGAGACCCTGTCTCAAAAAAAAAAAAAAAAAAAAAAGAGGGGGGCGATGAGGTAGGGATGGGTTCACTGGTGAAGTACTCTAGGGTTTGATATCCAGCCACACCCCCAAAAAGGTTTTTAGTGGTTATGGGATAGGCGAGGAGAAGGATGGAGATAATATTTAATTCTGTTTAAATAATTCTCCTTTTTAAACAGAAGTGATGATTAGGTATGGTACTTAAATTTGCATAGAATAGAGAAATTGGTAAGCCAATGAATTGCAAAATAGAAATAGAGAAATTTCAAAGTAGGAAAGTCTTCCTGTGGTCCTTAGAATATACAGTAGGTATACACATGCACAAGATCCTTTGTTCTAATCTGTTACACTTCTAGTCTTAGCCTGGATCAGGTGTAGCATTATCCCAGCAGTATCTCCTCAGTGATCATCATTTCTTTGGTGAGTTAGGTCATTTCCTGTGGATGCCTATTCAAATGTCAGTTCAGGTAATTATTCTTGCATAGCTCATTAATACACCTCCTCGGTCCTCAATCAAAGGTTATACTTATTCTGAGCCTCCTGTTGGATAGTGTTAGCTTTGTAAATCTTTTTCAGTTTTGCCCTGGAAGCGACAGGATATCTTGGTGACTGAAGACTGTTTTGACCTATAGAAAGTCACCTGGCACAAACTATTTTCTTCTGTAAAAGCCATAATTGCTGGGGATGTAGCTCAGTGGTAGAATGCTTGCCTGACACTTTCAAGGCCCTGGAGTTAGATCCAGCTCTGCCAAAACAAAAACAGACAAAACCATTCCTTCAACTTTTAAATTTTATTATTGTTATCATTATTATTATTTTGCTTTTTTGAGACTGGGTCTTGTGCTGTAATTCAGGCTGGTCTTAAATTCACTGTGTAGCCTGGGCTATCTTGGAATTCACAGTGATCCTCTTGCCTCAGCCTCCTGAGTGCTGGGATTACAGGTGCGTGCCACCATGCCTGGCTGGACTTTTAAATTTTAAAATCATTTTATTTATCCTATTTTATATTTATTTATTTCTTTTACGACAAGGTCTCCCTATGTACAGACTGGCCTTGAACTCATTATGTGTCTCACACTTGTCTTGAACTCAAAAAGCAGTCTTCCTACCAAGTCCTAAGTGCTGAGATTAAAAATCATTTTAAACTCATACTGGGCATGGTGGTGCCTGCCTGTACTCCAAGTACTTGGGAGGCTGAGGCAGGAGGATTGCTGTGAGTTCAGGGCCAACCTAGGCTACATAATGATTTTTTTTTTTCCTTTTTGCGATGGACTTGCTATATAGTTCAGGCTGGTCTCGAATTTGCAATGATCCTCTGCCTCAGCCTCCTGAATGTTGGGATTACAGGTGTGTGCTGTCATGCCTGGCTTATATAATGATTTCAATGCCAGCCTGAGCCACAAAGCAAGACCTTGTGTCAAAAAAAATATTATTTTAAACTGAAAAGGAAAATTTCTTGGAGGAATACACAGAATAGAGTAATGGAGCATAGGGCACTATGAGGAGGCTATTGCTTTTTTCCCCTTCCTGTTTAAAATGCAGGGCATGTTCATACTAGCAAACACTACCACTGGGTTACATTTTCAGCCCTTTTTATTTTATGTTGAAGGCTGGGGATTTAGCTTAGTGGGCTAAGTGCCTGCCTGTCAAGCACAAGGTTGTGAGTTCGATCCCTGGTACCAAAAAAAAAAGAATCAGAAGAAGTTATTTTATTTTGAGACAGGGTCTTGCTAAATTGTATAGGCTGGACTCTTTACTCACTATCCTTCTGCCTCAGCCTCTCAAGTGCTGGGATTATAGAACAGAGTCACCACTAATCAGATTGGTTCTTTGAGTTTTCCATTGTGGTTACTTTGTTGTTTGCTACTGAGGATGGAACTCAGAGCCTCCAAAGCACTGTACTCTTATTACTGAGCTATACCTTCAGCCATGTATGTTGATGTATATACCTCTTGTCATTCTGATAGACTACCCAATTTTTTCTATACAGTGTGTCCATTTCTGTGTTCCATTCCCTTAGCGTATTATTTGTTGAGGGCCAAGTGTGTGTTAGGCATAGTGTAGAGGTACAGAGAATGAGAACAGCACAGACCTGGTTTCTGCTTTCAAGGAGCTCATAGTGTCAAGGACAGACTTAAATCATAGTACATGTAGTCATTGCATTTGTGCTAAGGGCTTTGAAGGAAAGCTCACAGGATGGCAGCAAAGGGTATAGAATCAAAATAGGCCTCAGCTTTTGGGGGCAGGTCCAGAAAGGCTGGGTTTGAACTCATGGTGATCTTCCTGCCTCAGCCTCCTTCGTGCTGGCATTACAGGTGTGCACCACCACACCCAGTAATATTTTTCTTTGGACAAAGAAAAACAGGGACTAAAATGAAGATGTGGGAGACAGTGAGGAAGATCCAGAAAAGAGGAGTTTGGTCTGCTCGAAGACCTAAAGCAAAGACTAGGCAGAACTGCTGGAGAGGAGGTGAGGTGGGATAGCAGATGTTAGGCAGGTCTCAGAATTGTGAAAACCACTTTGAGGATGTTGAAACTTGTTTTAAAGACAGAAGAAACTGAAGGGGTTTAACCAGGGGAGCAGAGTGATCAGGCAACCATTTTAGGATACTGTAGCTCTAAATCTGTGGCGGCAAACCTACGGTAACGGGCTGTTTTGTTATTGAAAGCTCTAAAACAATTCACTGTCGCTGCTCTAAATACTGTGTGGGAAATAGTTTAAAGGGGGGGGGCAAATATCAGACAGAGTAATCAGGAGACATTGTTGATTTTTAAATTTATTCCCTTTCTAGTCGTGTATGTAGTAGGGCTTTTTTTTTTTTGTCTTTGAGACACCATCTCACTATCCAGTTCAGGCTGGCTTTGGGTTCACTTTGTATCCCTGACTAGCCTCAAACTTGCAATGATTCCCTTGCCTCACTCAGCCTCCTGAGTGCTGGGATTACAGGCATGTACCTCTACAAGCAGCCAACATTTAGGATTTTTAAATAACAGATGTTGCATTTTTAAAGATGCAAAAATCCTGTATTTGGTGTTTTTTTAAACTGGAGCAATAGCCTTAGTATTCTCTGAAACTTACAGGAAATGAGAACAGTACAAGTTATTGTATTTCAAGTGCTGTGGAGACTTTCACAGCACTTGTGGGAACATGGATCTTAAGTACTTTTCTTTTTTATTTGTAAAATGGGTATCTTTCCTGTTAGTATCCTTAGGTATTTGAGAAAAGTTCCCAAGGTGAATAGGCAGGCATGTATGTTTCGGAGGAATTTCTGTTGGGAAGTGTTAGGTTTCATGTTCATTCAGTAAACTTTGATCATCTCTTGCCAAATGATTTAATACAATGTTTTCCAAATTTCTACCATTCTTCAGCCCAAATTGAATATTTTAGGTATTTTATGTTTTGTCTTTGCTGTTATTTAATATTTTTCTCTCAGTTGACTTTTTTTTTTTTTTTCTTTTTTTTTTGGTACTGGGAATTGAACTCCTAGTGCCACTGACTTATATCTCTGGCCTCTCAGTTGACTTTTTGTTTATTTGTTTTTGTTTCTTCAGGACTGGAATGTTGAGCTACATCCCTAACCCTCTTTGTTTATTTTGACGGGTTCTTGCTGAGTTGCCTAGGCTGGCCTCAAACTTGAGATCCTCTTGCCTCAGTCTCCTGAGTGACTGGGGTTACAGGAGTACTCCCAATTGGTTTTTAAACTTTATTTAGAATAATCTGTATAATTATTTAATGGAAAAATGTGTATCTTTGCCCTAAGAAAATAAAACTATAAAGCCGGGCATGGTGGCTCATGCCTGTAATCCCAGCACTCAGGAGGCTGAGGCAGGAGGATAGTTGTCAGTTCGAGGCCAGCCTGGGCTACAAAATGAGCTCAAGGCCAGTTTGAGCTGCATAACGAGACCCTGTCTCAAAAAGACAAAAAAAAAAAAAAAAAAGAAAAAGAAGAAAACTATAAAAATAAAGTATAAGAAGACCAAAATGTTATTACATTTTTACCTAGATTTTGAGACTTTAGTAACTGAAACCTAGTCGTTGTTTAAAAAAAAAAAGATTAGCAAATACATTAGAGAAGTGACAGGCTAGAACCAAACTGACACTTTCTCTTTCTTTAATGTAAAGGAAGTATTAGAAAAGTCATCAACTTTCTCACTGAGTGTTACCTACTGCTGTGTCAGGGACCACCTAAAAATGTTCATTTTCACTGGGAGTGGCTTTTACCCTTTCTTTTTGAAACACTGCTTTAACTAGTGTCTCTTACTGTTTCCTCTGATTTGTGGGTGGCTAATTTTGGTTGACTCTTTTTTAAAGGAACAGCAGCAATTGTCATGGCCAAGACAGCAGTTACTTTTTTTTTTTTTTAATCGTATAAAGCATTACCACTGAATATTTTATTAAACAGAAAAACAAAAACCAAAAAGAGGGCCTGGGATTTAGCTCAGCGGCACAGTGCCTGCCTAACAAGTGTAAGGTCATGAGTTCAATCCCTGGTACCAAAAAACAAAACAAAACAAGACAGAAAAAACAAAAAAGAGTAGGCAGAAACAAAAATCTTGGTCATTTGCAGTATCTATCAGCTTTGAATTTGACTCTCCTGTCCACAAGTGTCTCATGCAAAAACACATCTTTCCATGCCTTTTTTAGACTTTTACTGTCTTTACTGATTTTAAGTCTGTAGTCTTGGAAACTGAAAAAAAAATTTTTTTTGGTCTTTTTGAAATTGAACACAGGACCTTGCGCTTGCTAGGCAGACACTGTACCACTGAGCTATATCCCTGGCCCTAAAAAGTTTTTAAAATTTTAGTTAGGTGTGGTGGGGCATGCCTATAATCTCACCACTCATGAGGGTAAGGCAGGAGGATTGTCATGAATTCAAGGCCAATTTGAACTACATAGCAAGACTCTGTCTCCAAAAAAACCCCAGTTTGTGTGTGTGTGTCTTTTTGAGACAGGGTCTCGCTCTGCAATTCAGGCTGGCCTTGAGCTCACTTTGTAGCCCAGGCTAACCTCAAACTTGTAGTGATCCTCTTGCCTCGAACTGACAACTATCCTCCTGCCTCTTGCCTCAGCCTCTCAAGTGCTGGGATTACAGGTGTGTGTCATTCTCTGGGTTTTGACAAATGTATGATGACATGTACCCTCCATTATAGTATCATAGAGTAGTTTTACTGCCCTGAAAGTCCCTCTGCTCTACCAGTTAGTTCATCTTCTTCCTGTGCCCAGCTGTTTAATGTTTGTATAGTTTTGCCTTTTCTGGAATATCATATAGGAGTCATATCATATATAGCTCTTTCAGGTAGTTTCTTTTACTTAGCAATATGTGTTTAAGTTTCCTTGTTTTTTTTTTTTTTTTTTTGTACTGGGGACCAAACTCACAACTGCACGCTCGCATTCTGTCTTTTTGTGGCTTGATAGTTCTTTTTTCGTTTTTGTGGGTCAGGGAATTGAACCCAGGACCTCCTACATGTTAGGCAAGTGCTCTGCCACTGAGCTCCAGCCTTATCAACTTTTTTTTTTTAATTTTTATTTTTTTATCAGTACTGGGGATTGAACTCATGACCGCGCGCTTGCAAGGCTGGTGCTTATGCCATTGAGGTAAATCTCCAGCCCTCAACTTTTTATTGTATTTTGTTCTTTTTGTTTTGTTTTATAGAAAAAAGATAAAACAATTTCTCTCTCTTTCTCTTTCTCTCTCTCTCTCTTTGGGGATACTGGGGATTGAACTCACTACCTTGTGCTTGTAAGGCAGGCACTTTGCTGCTAAACTATATCCCTAGCCCCTAAAACAGAATTTCTTGACAAAATAATAGGAAAAAAAACAATAGTTATTACGTTACATATTGTCATCTTCAGAGTAGTTACTCAGAGTCCAAGATATGGGCATAAAAATTCTCCAATCGATATTAGCACAAATCTTGCTTTTCAGTGAACTAAGAGACACTAATAGTATAATTAACTTAGCATTTTTTCCCCTTTTCTTCCTTTCCTCTTTCCCCTATCCTTGTTCTATCCATCCTTGTTTTCTTTTTAAACAATTTCTTCCCATTTCACAATATCTGTTGTACATTTTAGACCTTATTTACTCTTTCAATTTCTCACACCAGGGCGATAATAGAAGAAGAAAAGACAACTGCAAATGTACTCAACCACCTTAGTTTTGACAGAGGCTAAACATATCCACTGGAAGAAAGCCTCTTTAAAAAATGGTGCTGGAAAAATTGGCTCTATACATGCCAGAGACAGTCTAGACCCATATCAATCACCATGCACTAAAGTCAAAATGTATCAAAGATCGAAATATTGAAAGAAACACTAAATCTACTGGAAGAGAAAGTAAGTAGAAATCTTTAGGACATAGGTGTAGGCAGAGAGTTCATGAACTAAACCCAGAATCAATAACTGGGATCTCATCTTATTAAAAATCTTTTGCACATCAAAAGAAACCAGCAACAAAATGAAAAGACAACCCACAGAGTGGGAAAAAATTTTAGCCAATTGTTCTTCAAAAGACTTCTATCTAGAACAAAATTGAAAAAAATTAGGTACCTCCCCCCATTCAAAGACCCAGTCCAGAAGTGGGCTCAAGAGATGAATACACATTTCTTTGATAAAGAAATATGATAGATGAAAAAATGTTCAACATTGTTGGTCGTTGGAGAAATGCAAATTAAAACAATACGGAGATTCCATCTCACCCCAGAAAGAATGGCTCTTATCAAGAAATTAGCCAGTAACAAATGCTAGTAGAGGGGCTGTGGGGAAAAAGGAAGCCTGCTGCTCCACTGGTGGTAGGAGTACTACTGGTGCAACAACTGTAGAAATCAGTATGGAGAGTCCTCAAAAAGCTAGGATTAGAATTCTCATTCAACCCAGCTATTCCTGTCTAGGTATCTTTCCAGAAAATTAAAAACATCATACCGCAGTGATACATGTGTACCCATATTTATAACAGCACAATTTGTAATAGCTAAATCTGAGAAACAACCCAAATACCCATCCACTGAGCAATGGATAAGAGATTATTATACACCGGAGTACTACTCAACCACAGAGAAGGATAAACTTGAGACTTTCATAGGTAAATGGACACAACTTTGAAACTTCATAAGTGAAATAAATCACCATGAGTTTTTTTTTTTTTTTTTTTTTTTTTTGGGTACTGGGAATCGAATTCATGACCTCATGCTTGCCAGGCAGGTGCTTATGCCACTAAACTAAATCTCCAGCCCCACCATGAAATTTTTAGTAGCAAATTAAGATACTTTCTGAAACATTTGAAAGCAGCCTATGCATTTTCTACATTGCCCATCGAATGTAACTTATACTTTTTTTAAACAGATTATCTTGATAATGGTAATAATAAAATGGCAATTCAGCAAGCAGATAAATTGTTGAAGAAACATAAGGATCTTCATTGTGCTAAGGTAAGTTCATTCGTACTGAGTTATTTATATTTGTAATTCTTTAAAGCAAAGGATTTTTTAAATCTTTTTATTGTTAGTATGTGTGATATAATTGCATATACCTTGGGGAACTGGAACATATACATACAGTATTATAGATGTTTGATCTCTAGAGAGTATTCAGGTTTTTTTCATAGTACATTATAGGCTATTTTCCTGACTGCTTACATGCCATAAATATTTAATTGAAAGCTATTTATATTTATATTTGTAGGTTTCCTTCTTTTCACTGCTTTTTTTAATTTTAGAAAAAAAATAAAATGAAATTTAAAAACAAGATAATAGAATAACAATGATTAATATGGTGCATATTGTTATCTTTTAATTAGTTACTCAGAGTACAAGATACAGGCATTTAATTGTCCAAACAGTGTTGGCACAAATCTTTCTTTTCAGTGAACTAGGAGAAATTAGTGATATAACTTATCTAGCTATTTTATTTTCAGAGTCTTTTTCTTTCTGTGTGTCTGTCTGTCTGTCTGTCTGTCTCTTTCTTTCTGACTGCTATGTGATCCAGACTTGTCTTGAACTCATGGGGTTTTTCCTGCCTCTGTCTCCTGAGTGCTAGGATTAAATGCATGTACCACTATGCCCAGCTTTATGGTGTCCTTTTATACTCTGTTGGGTACTCTTATGACTGAAATAGGAAGGATTTTTTTCTTTTTTTCTTTTTGAGACAAGGTCTCACTATGCAGTTCAGGCTGGCCTTGAGTTCACTTTGTAGCCCAGGCTGGTCTTGAATCAAAATGATCCTCCTGCCTCAGTCTCCCGACTGCAGGTGTGCACTACCACACCCAGCTTTTTTTTTGGCTTTTTGAGACAGGGGCTTGCTATGTATTCCAGGCTGACCTTGATTTGCGGGCTTCCTCCTACCAAGTACTGGGATTACAGATGTGTGCTACCACGCCCAGCAGGAATTTTGTATTTGCTTAGATTTTTAGTATAAGTAGGTTTAGTTGACCAGCAGCCTAGGCATATCTCTTAATGTCTTTCAGATTGGTTTTGTTTGGTTTATATTTATTTCCTTCTGTATCCTTTTAAAAGCTGATTCTTCTCTCTTTGTGATTAGGTTTTAAAGGCAATCGGTTTACAGAGAACTGGAAAGCAGGAGGAAGCCTTTACTTTAGCACAGGAGGTGGCAGCTCTGGAACCCACAGATGACAACTCACTGCAGGCACTGACTATCCTTTACCGGGAGATGCATCGGCGTAGGTTTCCTTCTTTTCACTGCTTTTTTTTTTTTTTTAATTTTAGAAAAAAAATAAAATGAAATTTCAAAACAAGATAATAGAATAACAACGATTAATATAGTGCATATTGTTATCTTTTAATTAGTTACTCAGAGTACAAGATACAGGCATTTAATTGTCCAAACAATGTTGGCACAAATCTTTCTTTTCAGTGAATTAAGAGAAATTAGTGATATGAATATCTTAATTATCGTGTGTGTGTGTGTGTGTGTGTGTGTATTTTTTTTTCCCTTTTTTCTCCTTTCTCCCATTCCAGTTTCTCTTTCCTTTGGAACAGTTTTTTTTCTCATTTCAGAATATCTGCTGTGCATTTTGGATCTTTTTTTACTCTTTCAGCACCTCACACTAGGGAAAAAATATGATGTTTACACATGTAAGCATTTCACTGCTTTTTGACTTGAACTTACATTTTTTAATTATATCTGAGTTCTCTTTTGCTTTGTTCAGTTTTGCTTGTCACTCATAATTTGCAAGGATGACAATAGGTAGATTCATTCATTAGCCACTGTCTGTGAAGACTTTTGACAGAAAGGGTGATTTACATGTGTTATGTTCCTTGAATTGGAATGAGGACCATTGTGAGTTTATTTGCTAACACTGTGATTGACTAAATGGAGCTCCTACCCTTGTTTTTGGTTTTTCATTTATGAATCTTTGTGGTTCTAGGGATTGAACCCAGGGAGCCTTAAGCTACAATTCCCGGCTCTTTTTTTCTGTTCTTTAGAGATGAGGGTCTTGCTAAGTTGCCAGTCAGGCCTCAAACTTGGAATCCTCCTGCCTCCCTAGTAACTGATATTATAGGTGCATGCCACCACACTTGGCTCATTTGTTTTTGTTTTTTAATATGCAAAATTTCGAACAGAAAAGTAGACTGACATGTTAATTCCATTGTATTCATTACTCACCTTCAATAATTACTAACTCATGGTCAACTTTGTGTGTACTTTTCTCCTGCTAGATTATTTCAAAGTATATCCTAAGGAGACTATCATTTTATTTGTAAATAAGTTGCCTTAAATAAGGGTTTTCATTGATTTTTTGTTGTTGTTGTTGTTGTTCATTTTTTTCAAGATGGGTCTCACTATATAGCCCAGGTTGGCCTTGAACTCCTGGTTATCCTCCTGCCTCAGCTGCCCAAGTGCTGAGATTACAGGCGTGTACCACCACACCTGGCTTTTAATGTATTCTTAATTTTTAGAAGTTTTGCCAGCCT
This sequence comes from Hydrochoerus hydrochaeris, assembly GCA_004027455.1. Lineage (NCBI taxonomy): Eukaryota > Metazoa > Chordata > Mammalia > Rodentia > Hydrochaeridae > Hydrochoerus > Hydrochoerus hydrochaeris. The sequence continues at coordinate 139,449 of PVLA01005027.1, read as the reverse complement.
CCTGCACATGGTAGTAGTGCATGCCTGTAGCCCAAACACTGGAAGGCTAAGGCAGGAGGATAACTGCAAGTTTGAGACCAGCCTGAGGTATAGAGTTCAAGCCCAGCTTGTACTACATGGTGAGACTCTGTCTCAAAAAACCAAAAACAAATAAATTAAGTTTTGCCAGCACAATGGAAAAAACATGTAACTTTACAGCTGAAATTTCTTTCTTTCTTTCTTTCTTTCTTTCTTTCTTTCTTTCTTTCTTTCTTTCTTTCTTTCTTTCTTTCTTTCTTGATAGGGTCTTGCTATGTAGTTCAGGGTGGCCTCGAACTCTCAGTGATCTTACTACCTCAGCCTCCTGAGTGCTGGGATTATAGGTGTGCACTGCCACACCCAATGAATTTTGTTTTAATTTTTATGAAAGATAAAATTTAAGAGTTGAAGTATTGAAGAAGGAAAAAAACAGTTGGTGTATTATATCTGTTTAGAGATTATGTTGACTTAGCAATATGGTTTAAAATAATTATTAGTTGGATAGTTCTCTTGTCAGGTATTATAGCAGAGTCAAAGAGAAAAGTCTTCCTGCCCTCTTGTTACTCCTAGTGTATAAGGAAAAATGCATCACTAGGTGGTATATTACATTATGTTTTTGTTGTTGTTATTGTTCTGTTCTTTTTTTTCTTTTTCCTTTTTTTTTTTTTTTGTACTGGGAATCAAACTTGCCAGGCAGGTACTGTGCCACTGAGTTATATCCCCCAACCTTTTTGGTTTGTTTTCTGAGGTAAATTCTTGATGTTTTGTGTAGGCTGCTCATGAATTCCTGAGCTCAAGTGATCCTCCATTCTCAGTCTCCCAAGTAGCTGGGACTACAAGGGTGCAGCACCATGTACTTTATTACATATTAATAAGGTCATGGATTTATTTACTTGTGCTTTTTTTATTGGTACTGGGGATCGAACTCAGTACTGCGTGCTTGTAAGGCAGGCACTTATGCAGCTGAGCTAAATCCCCAGCCTCTTGTCATGGATTTATTTATAAGATACTAAGGTGGTAGAGGGAGACTGATCGAATTGGGATGGTGAAGACCTGACATGGTGGCACACACCTTTTATCCTAGCATTTGGGAGACTGAAGCAGGAGGATTGCTATAAATTCAAGACCATCCTGGGCTACATGGTGAGACCTTGTTTGAAAAAACCAAAAACAAAAGCAAATTGGTATGGAGAAGCAGAGACAGTGCTTAGGGAAGGTCTTGTGCTGTGGTTGTTGTTGACATTCATTGACTAGAGAGAAGAAAGGAGACTCCAGACAAAGGGAGCAGATAGGGCATGGAGGTAGGATATACTAAAGGGCATCCAGTAGAACCAAAAATTATTTGATGTGGCTAGGCGATAAAGTGCTAGGGAAATGGGACAGGGACAGGCCAGGTCCTGAAGGGTCTTTTATATTGTAACTGTGATGAGGAGACCCACCCTCAACCCCTAAGTGAAAGAAGAGGCAAAGCAAAGATGTTCTTTTTTAATGATAAACATCTGTTTCACTGAATAGGAAAAATGTTGAAAGTCATTAGAATTTGCTTTATTATCAAAATAGAAGGCCAGGCATGGTGACACATGCCTATGATCCCAGTACTTGGGAGACTGAAATAGAAGGACTGCTGCGAGTTCAAGGCCAGCTTGAACTGTGCAACAAAACCCTGTCTCAAAAAGACCAAACAAAACAAAACAAAACATATATATATATATATATATATATATATATATATATATATATATATATTTAAAATCTTAATGGGGCTGGGGATTTAGCTCTGTGGCATAAGCACCTGCCTTGCAAGCATGCGGTCAGAGTTCGATCCCCAGTACTGAAAAAAAAAGTCTCTAAATCTTATTTCTCTGAAATCTTATTTTTCTTTATCGTAGCGGAATTAGTTACAAAACTTTATGAAGCTGCTGTGAAGAAAGTTCCCAACAGCGAGGAGTATCACTCTCACCTCTTCATGGCCTATGCCAGAGTGGGTGAATACAAGAAAATGCAACAGGTAACTTGATCCCCAAAACCTACAGGGCTACTACTATTAGAGGAATTGTAAGTGTCTTTAATGGAATTTAATGTAGTATGTGTGTATTGAATTTATGTATTTTGTGTATGGAGATCAGCCAGTTATTTATTATTCAAGTTCTTTAAATGTTTTATTTGGGAAAATAGATTGTTTTTTAGTTGTGCCTCAATGGTATGTTTTGTTTGGTTCTGGTAAGTCTGCCTCAGATTGTCTCATTGCATAATGTGCTGTTAAAGCTTCAGAAAGTAGGCAGAAATCCCAGAGTGAAAAATAAAGAGATTATAGAAGTAACTTTATAAAGTTTGCATCTAATTTGTAAAGTTAAGTGTCTCTGTCCTGCTGAGATTTTTAAAATCTACCAGAGGATTGCCACATTGTCTGGGATAGTTGGTTTTTGCTAGTCTGTTGGTTTGCTGGTGGCAGTTTATTTGTCAGTTTGTATATATCAGGTGTTCTTGATATACATCTAAAGGAGCCTTCTGGGGACACACATTTGAACTAGAGTAGAGGTAACACTGACAGCCAGGGAAAGGAAGCGTGCACTATGAAGCCCATAAACAATTAGGATGTCAAGTTAGTATTTTTTGTTTCTTTTTTGAAAGAAATGCTTTCTTGGTGGGTAGAATGTCTTCTGAAAACAGAGATGTTTTACTTTGGTTTTTATTATATCTTACTCTTTTTGAGACAGAGTTTCACTGTGTAGTTCAGACAGACTTGAACTCACTATGTAGCCTAGGGTGGCCTCAAACTTGCAGCAGTTTTCTTGCCTCAGCCTCCTTAGTGATGGGCTTACAGGCGTGCGCCTCTATGCCTGGTTTATTTTATTCTTTAGCTGATATATCAAACTGTAGCAATAGATAAAAGGCCTGGGGATGTGACTCTGGTAGAATTCTTGCCTTGCATGCACAAGGCCTTGGGTTTGATCCCCAGTCCCACAAAAACACACAATAAATAAGTCGGCACTCTGGATGGTACTATCATAATATAGATTCTTTTTTTTTTGGTACCGGGGATCGAACTCATGATCTTACGATTGCAAGGCAGGTGCTTATGCCACTGAGCTAAATCCCTGGCCCTAGATTCTTAAAATTAGTCTATAAACTGGGCATGGTAGATACATCTGTAACTTAGCACTGTGGGAGAGGGAAGGCAGAAGGATCCCAAGTGTCTGTACAACTTCTCAACTGCATCATTGTAGCAGAACAGCCAAAGACAGTGCACACATGGATGGGTTATGGCTGTGTTCTGTAAACAGAACTTTTTCTTCAGTACTGGAAATTGAACACGGGGCTTCACATTGAGGTACATCTCCAATCAACCCTTTCTCTATTGTTGTATTAATTAATTTATGTTTTTTTTTTGTTTTTGTTTTTGTCTTTTTGAGACCGGGTTTCTCTATGCAGTTAGGGCAGGCCTTGAGCTCACTTTGTAGCCCAGGCTGGTCTCGAACTCGCAATGATCCTCCTGCCTCAGCTTCCCGAGTGCTGGGATTACAGGCGTGAGCCCAGTTTTGTTTGTTTTTGAGATAGGGCCTCCCTGTGTATTCCCGGCTGGCCTGGGACTCACTGTGTAGCCAGGTTGGCCTTGAACTCTTGGTGATCCTCCTGTTTTAACCTCCTGAGTGCTGGGATTACAGGCATGTGTTACTACACCTAGTTATTTTGAGACAGAGTCCTACTAAAGTGTCCAAGCTGGGTTTAAATTTTTGAGGCCTGAGCCTCTCAAAGCGCTAGATTATAGGTATAAGTGTTTCTACCCAGCTCCTTTTTAATTTTATTTTGGAGACAGGGTCCCCTAAATTCCTCAACCTGGGCTAAAATTTGTGATTTTCCTGTTTCAGCCTCCCAGAGTGGTGAGATTACAAGGTATAGGCCACCATACCTAGCTAAAAATGTTTTTATTATTTATTGATTAATATTCTCAGGAAAAATATATGTTTTGTTTTGTTTTTTGAGACAGAGTCTCACTATGTAGTCCAGGCTGGCCTGGACTAGTGATCCTACTGGTTCAGCCAATTGAGTGCTGGAATTAAAAGTATACACCACCACTCTTGGCTAGACATTTATTTTAAGGAAAGTTTATTAAATATCTGTTTATAGAGATATTGTTAAAAGAATTAAGATTTGTAGGCACAGTGGTATACCGCCCCTTAATCCCAGTTACTTGGGTGGATGAGACAGAAGAATAATTTCAGGGCTAGCCTAGACAACTTAATGAAATCCTGTTTCAATAAAATTTTTAAAAAGGAGTGGGGATGCAGTTCAGAAGTAGACTGCCTAGCATGTGGAAGGCCCAGGGTTCAATCCTCAGTATTAAAAATAAATAACGTTACATTTCACTTCTGCAGTAGAATAAGACACAATACTCTGTTTCTCTAAATAATTTTTGAATGTCTTTGTTGACATAGAGAGCTGTTTTTAATATAGGAAAATGAATTTGTAGTTCTGCCCCAGCCTCCCAAAGTACTGGGATCAGATGGCACCACGCCTGGCTGAGGTACAGGTATTTTACAGATTTAATTCATTGTTTTATTCATTGTTGAATTCATTGTTTTATTCGTTGTTGAAACCCCAGTCCCTTGAATAATAACATCTGCCCAATAGTATTCGTTAAAGGGTGCATGATTAGTATAACTCTGGAGACAGGAGTGGGGATGCAGGGAATCAGAAAATAAAAGTGCTTCTCTTCCTGATGACTGCCTTGGCAGGAAATAGTGAAACCCACGAGCAATGTAGAGTTGCTAGTCATTCACGTTGTGATCAGACTTTCTTCTTTCAATAAATGACATTCCCATTCTGTGAGGCAGCAGTTAATTAATTTTTTCCTTTTGAGACAGGGTCTTGCTACATAGTTCAGGCTGGTCTTAAACTCACTATGTTGTCCTGGCTGGCCTTAAACTCGTGGCAATCCTTCTGCCTCAGCCTCCCAAGTGCTGGGGTTACAGACATTTGTCACCATGCCTGGCTAGTCAGCAACTTAGAGCCAGGGGTTTTTAGTTTTTATTTTTGTATTGGAGGGAGCTTTGATAGAGCCATGTTTTATAAGACGTATCTCTTGTCAGAATTTTCTGTATTAGCAGATTATCTAAGTTTACAAGATGGTAGAATGTGGGCATGATATTTTTGTCTCCCATTTTATGTTAAAATTTAAAAAAATTTCTAGTACTCGTCTTTTTTTATCTTTGCATGTCATTAGGAAAATGTTTCTTCTCCTAAATTATGAATTAAAGCTGACTCTCTGGTACTTCTCATCTCGTATCCTCAGAGTACTTATGCCTTTAGAGTTCCCTTACTATTGCCACAGGAAACTCAAGACACCTAACACTCTCTAGTTCATGCTGTGTCCATTTTGTCTCACATCATCTTGATTCTACCTCCACAGGTTCTCAGGTATCTTCTCCATCTGATCTACCTCATCCTGGTTTAAACTTCAGCACCTCTGGTTGCTTCCTATTTTGTCTTTTTCACGGTACTACTAACATGGTCTCCCTAGAAGAAAATAGATTTATACTTAGCATTTCCCTACTCCCTGTAGACTTCTTCTGGAAGACCTTACAACAAAGGTACCTTTTAACCCTTTCCCCTGCTATTCCTTTCAATCCCTTGGTTTACTGCCCCACTCCACTCCACCCCACCCAGTGCTGGGGATTGAACTAGGGCCTTGTATATGCTAAGCAAGTACTCTACCGCTGCGCTGCTTCCCTAGTCCTTGACTTATTTTCACTCTTTCTCCCATCCTTGCCTTTCTCTCTCTTTCCTTTACATTTCTGGGGATCCCACAGCATACTAAGGCAGGCATTCTGACATAAAGCTACTCCTCCATCCCTTGAATATTTTGTATTTCACAATGAGAAAGTCAGTTTGCCCTGCCACCCTCAACTTCCAGGGATGGAACCCAGGGCCTGGTGCATACTAGGCAGGCACACTGGCACCAAACTACTCTTTCTTTCTTTCTTTCTTTCTTTCTTTCTTTCTTTCTTTCTTTCTTTCTTTCTTTCAATTTTGAGACTGTTTTGTTAAATTTTCTCAACTAGCCTCACATTTATGACCCTCCTGCTTCAGCTTCTCTAGTACTTTTGATTATAGGAGTGTGCCTGGCATCTTTTCTGATTTTGAAGTTTATACTGTCTGGTTTTCTTTTATTTATTTGTTTTAGTGCAGCTAATTAATGTGCTGTCTTCAGTAAAAAGATTGTTTCTTGATATATACTCGTCAGATTTTTTGTTTCTTTGATAGTCTGTTAAAATTCCACTGGATAACAGTATAGTTTAGAAATATTTGTCCTCAATTTTAGAACAGTATGATTCAAAAGATGAAATGGTATTGATGATATGAAAATTCACCTCTGATTACCTCTATAGCCATCAAGTCACTGGGCACTTAGACTAACTGGCATATGTAAATGTCTTATTCTCCTAAGAAACTTCTTACTATATATTTGAGTTATTGTTTTCTGTATGATATTTTCTAAATTAAGTATTTATGACTCTCTGTCTTTCAGGCTGGCATGGCTCTATATAAGATTGTCCCCAAAAATCCTTACTATTTTTGGTCTGTGATGAGCTTAATTATGCAAGTGAGTATGGAATTCAGAATGACATTGACATTTCTCTTAAAAATCATTGTTCTAAATGTGTCTTTTGACATCTTGTGTGTGTCTCATTGTGAGGTAGATAGGTTCTTTACCCTATTGTCAGTTGACTTTAAGTTGGAGATAGCGGATACTTTCTGTTAGTTGGTAGATTGATTTATTAGGATGCCAAGTGGACTGTATTTCCTGTGAATCATAGATCCATTTCTGGGTATTTGACAAAGTATAAGCCTCCAAATGTTTGCTGTTTCAGTCTGAGGTTTGTTTTAAGACAGCCCTTTGAACTGAGTAGTCTTATTTTAGCACTTCTTCTGAGACTCACTTTGCTCTTTGCAAAATGGAGATGCTTATTTCCCATAGCTACTGTAAGGACTAAAATGACATTTTATGTAGGAAAGGATGGGAAGAAGAAAGTAAAATGTAGTGATTAAGAAACAGATTTTCTGGGGTCACACAGGTTTACCTTTGAATGCATGTGGCTTTAGCACATGGTTTAGAGAGCTGTTGGTGGAAATTCTGAACCTTAGTTTCTTTCTCTGTTTTTTTAAAAAAGTATAATATTAATTGAAAAGATTGTTTACAAGGGATAAATGAACTCTGAATTAAATCTGTGCCACTATTAAAATTCTTAATATGCATTAACTTTTATCAATTTAAGGTAACTAGCTAGTAGTAAACTATGAATAAGAGGAATTAACATTTCCCTTTTTCTAAATAATGTTAACATCTCAATATGACTGAAATACCTCAATATGTTTTATATTTAAATATATGATGAAACCCTTGATGTATGATAGACAACATAATCAGATTCCTTCATTGTGTATTTCATTAGGAATGTGTGAAAAGCCTACTTAAATTTTGGGTCATATTGTGAAAGTTAAGTATTTCAAGAATACATAGGATGAAGGCTGGGCATGGTAGCTTATGCCTGTAACCCCCGCACTTGGAGGCTGAAGCAGGAGGATCACTGTGAGTTTGAGGTCAGCCTGAGCTACATAGTGAGTTCAAGGCTGGCCTGAACTGCATAGTAAGACTCTGTCTCCATCTCTCCAAAAAAAAAAGCATAGGATGATCAACCTTTAGTAAAGAAGCCTTTTGTCAAGCAAACAATTACATTCATCTTGGGAGTTGGTACATGTGCATAACACATCTTAATTTTCTTTAACCACCAATCCCAACCAAAACTTTGTAATATATCCACTTGGCAAATTCAGATTAGGCCTAGTGTTTGATGTACAGGATTGATAATTACATGCCAGAGTCATAGTAATGACCTGCATGGTAATGACAGTAGTGCAAGCAGGCGAGAAATTTGAATGAAACATTTATCTTTCCTCTTATAGTCTATATCAGCACAGGATGAAAACCTCTCAAAAACAATGTTTCTGCCCCTGGCTGAGAGAATGGTCGAAAAAATGGTGAAAGAGGACAAGATAGAAGCTGAGGCTGAAGTGAGTAATTTAAGCCCTACTTCTACATTTGCATGATTTTGATAGTGCCATTATACATTATACTTCACTATTATGATTTGTTGCTTTATTCCAGTTCAGTAGCTGGGTCTCCAGTCTTGACCTTTGTTTAAATGTAGAGCTTTGGAAACCCTCTGCTTAGGCATAATGAACACTGAGCTGCTGCAGGCATGTACTCTAGGCTGAGATGTGTGTGAACGGGGAAGACAGTCTCATTCTTATCGGTTTTTATCTCATTTGGGAACAGTGTTCTTTTCTATTAAATGTTTTTTTAAAAATACACAAATTATTATCTTCTGATTATTGAAGAGTCAATGGTTGTGCTGACTTATTTCTTCTGTAAGGTCGAACTTTATTATATGATTCTGGAACGACTGGGAAAGTACCAGGAGGCCTTGGATGTCATTAGAGGGAAATTAGGAGGTAATTTTTAAAGTTTTCTTAAAGTTTTTTTTTTTTTCCTAATAAAATGTGAAGATTGTTTATTGTGGAAAAAGTTCTTCCTCATGCAGAAACACAAAGATATGAGGACACTTAAAAAAAAAAAAATCACTTGTGGCCAGGTGTGGTGGTGTCTGTCGTTTGTAATGCCAGCTACTCAGGAAGGTAGAGCAGGAGGATTGCAAGTTTGGGGTCTAATCTGGGCAACATAGGAAAAATAATCACTTATTCTTGATCACTTTGTTATATTCTTCCAGACTTTTCTGCGTGTTATAGATTTATTTTCAAAACTTTTTAAATAACTTTTTGAGAATAATTTATGAATTAACAAATTCAAGCAATGTGAAAGATTATGCCCCACATCTAGAGCCCCTACTCATTGCTTCTCCTATAGTTACTTGTTATTAATATCTTTTTTTTTTTTGTCTTTTTGAGACAGGGTCTCACTGTGCAGTTCAGGCTGGCCTTGAGCTCACTTTGTAGCCCAGGCTGATCTCGAGCTCACAACAATCCTCCTGCCTCAGCCTCCCGAGTGCTGGGATTACAGGCATGAGCCACCACGCCCGGCCTGTTATTAATATCTTTATAAAGATGTATTTTCCTTTCTCCTTTAAATAAATTTTTTAAAACTACAAGTGAGAACCTCAGTAATTAATGATGTCAGTAACGAGTTTAATTTTGTGTGCCAGGCAAGCACTAGACCACCGAGTGTGCACTCAGGTTTTTATGTCTTTTAATCTATCAGGTAAAACATGTCTTATATTTTTTAACTTCTGTACTTATGATGTAAGGGGATCATTTTTTTTTGTTTGTTTGTGTAAAAACCATTACTATTTTGTGAGCTGCCTTCTTATTTCTCAGATACTTGGTTGAAAAATTCAAGACCACTTTAATTTTGTGTGTGTGTGTTTGAGAGAGGATCTTACTTTGTAATTCAGGCTGGCTTTGAACTTACTGGCCTCAAACTCACAGTGATCCTCCTTCCTCACCCTTCTGAGTGCTGGGATTACAGGTGTGCATTCCCATTCTCAGTTTTGAGAGTACTTTATTTTTATTTATTAATTTTTTTTGGTACCGGGGATCAAACTCACAACCTCGCACTTGCCAGGCAGGCACTTAAGCCACTGAGCTAAATCCCTGGCCCCTTGAGAGTACTTTATATGTTCAAACAAATAAACTTTTTTCCGTTGTTGTACAAATACTTCCCTTTTCATTGGAAAATTACTTGTATGAACTTTTATAGTTTGATTTAATCTTTCCACTATTTCTGGACAAAGATTCTGGTTCTTAAATAGTTATATATCTTTGATTTTTTTGATTTCTTTGATTTTTAAATATTTATATATCTTTGATTTTCTTAGGAGAAATACAGTTTCTTCTTGATAAATTTATTTTTTTAGTTGTTTCCTTATTATTAGTGGGAGTAACTGAACTATAGGAGTAGTCCCAGCTCTTCATTAGGTTCAATCATAAAATGACTTCATTTCATACAAGTTTGTGTGTCCTTCACTGGATTATGTATAGTCATAAAATAAAACTGTAGTGCTGTTCTTGTCAGTGTTGGGGACCCATGCCAGAGCTTCCAGCAGAGCTTTTTAATATAATTTATTGCTTAACCTTAGCTTCCTTGCAGAGAAGTATAATTCTGCCATTCTGTTTTTATTCAGCTAGATGGTAATTCCATGAATAGCTACAATTTAGATTCTGAACAGTAAATTCATTATGGAATATTACGGGCCTTAATCTGCTAAAGTGTTGGAATTGGGCAGGCAGGAGCCAAGTGTGGTAGCGCATTCCAGAGGCTGAAGCAGGAATATTTGCACTTTATGCCCAGCCTGGTTAATTTACAGACTTGGTGAAACCCTGTCTCAAAATTATAAAAGAAAGAAAGAATGAATGAATGGACTTGGACTATAGCTGAGTGTAAAGGCCTTAGGTTCAATCCTTAGTACTACAAATAAAATAAAATGATAAAATAAAATGATAGGTCAAATCTCATTTGTTCAGAACTTTGAACCCAGGGATGCTGTTGCAGTTCTCTTGCCTCAGTCTACCTCAATTTTTGTATTACTTCTTTTCCTTTTTTCTACCTAAAACCTCACCTTGCTCACCTCACTGTAGTCCAGCCCTCAGTGTTTCTGAACAATATGGACAGGCTAAATTTACTGGCTTCTAGATGTTACTGAGGTTTTATAAGTGTACTCAATCCTTGACTTAATACACTGTGGATCCTTGTATTATACTGAGAAAATGATTGTACAAGTTAAGCATGGCAAATGTACTCTTGTTATCTTTAGCAAAATAATCTTTCTTTTCTTGCCCTCATCCTTTCCTTCTCTTTTCTGGGATTGAACCCAGGATGTTTGTAATAAACAATATCCTCAACCTTTTTTGAAATTTTTTATTTTGAGACAGGGTCTTACTAAGTTGCCCAGGCTGGGCTTGAATTTGTAATCCTATCTTAGGTTCCCAGAATACAATTCTGATGTTCCTATTGTATAAGAAAATGTAACATTTTCCTTCTTAAGTTTGGACATTATCCTAGTTTTGTGTAGAAATGAAACCAGCTTACCAACTTTGATAACTTAATTTTAGAAAAGCTGACAAGTGAGATTCAGAGTCGTGAAAATAAATGCATGGCTATGTACAAGAAGCTGAGCAGGTGGCCAGAATGCAATGCCCTTTCTCGGCGCCTCTTACTAAAAAAGTGAGTAGATGCTGCTTTTTGTGTTACGAGATTATAACAAGGTTTTAGGCCTCATTATTGATGTTTGTGTATTTAAAAATTGCTAGGCATAGGATATTCTTTTTATTAGTTGTGTCCTGGATGTGTTTCAGGAGTTTTCCATAAGCCTTCATCTTTCAGCAAAGAGAAATAATGATACCCCTGTGGTGCTGAATATTGGTTTTTTAAAAAGAATGCTGAAAATGTTTAATGTTTCAAGTTCAGAATTGGCCTAAAAGAGAAAGGCTTCTTTGCTATGTGTATATTTCCTGTTTCAAAGTGTTTGGGGAATTTTTGGTGAAGATTAGTTTCTAGACTTGGTCATTTTATTAAGGGGAAGAGGTAGTAATTCATATGTCTGACTGCCATGTGGCTCCAGTTTGGATTTCATCATTCCACTGGCTTGAACCACCTGTGGTACATGCATAACTGTGTTTGATTACAGTTATGCAAAGAAAAGTGTTGATTTAGCAGACCTGATGTTATCATATTAAAGTTCTTTAATGAAAACATAGAATGGTATAAAAATTTTAATACAGTTAATTTGTGGTAAAGCAGGTGTAAATGTATATTATATATATCAGCAAAAGGGTACTTGTAAGATTTCCATGTTAAAATTTAGGAAATTAATTGTTAATAAATTACTCACAAATATAAATACATTCCTTTTAATGAATCAAATCTGTTGATTATTGTAATTTTTAAATTGGTATGAATAGTATTAATACATTTGGGCAATAATTAGTCAAATTTAAGCAGCTAACTAATTTGATCTATTATAGACTTTTATTAACTTTATTAGGAAAAAACTGATAAAAATGATTAGACTAATTGGTATTACTAGTGGTACAAGCCACTTAGTGGGATAGTCACTAGTGGGATAAGCTGGTAGAAATGTATTGCAAGTTTTCATTTTGAAATGCTTCTGGAGTGTCACTTTTTTAGGGCTGCAGAGGAAACCCAGAGGGAGGGTTGCGCTACTGCTAGTACACCTGGAAATATAACTTTGTGAATAAGTTGATATCATGGTTCCTAAGGCATATTTGTCACAACTTGGGTTTAATCCTGTGTGCATCATTCAATCTGATTTTAGCTCAGATGACTGGCAGTTCTATATGACTTATTTCGATTCTGTCTTTCGACTGATTGAAGAGGCCTGGACTCCACCTGCTGAAGGTGAACAGTAAGTCATCTTCTTTTCTGAATTATGACGGCACCTTTTAAAATGTTGCAGCAAGAGTATCTCATTATAAGCTATTTGAATTCTCCTTTCCTGTCTTAATATTGTATTCATTTCAAAATAAGAGAATTTTTTTGTTTTATTTTTATTTTTTGAGATAGTGTCTCACTATACAGTTTAGGCTGGCCTGGAGTTCACTTTGTAGCCCAGGCTGGTCTTGAACTCACAATGATTCTCCTGCCTCAGCCTCCCGAGTACTGGGATTATAGGTTTGCACTACCTGTAAAATTTACCTATTGTTAAAATTATAAAATATATGCACATTGTAAAAATTTTCTTAGTGCCGAAATAGGTGGTATGTTTCTTCCCCAAGATAATGCTGCAACAAACAAAATGGAATTATTTTAAAAAATGAATACAGAAATAAAATGTAAGACAGCAATTATAGAGCCTAGGGTATAACTCAGTATAGAATGTGAGTTTAACATGCACGAAGCCCTGGGTATAATCTCTAGCACTGCCGATAAATAAATAAATAAATACGTACATACATAAATGTATGTACGTGTGTTTGTAAGATACCAATTGTGAGCTGATGCTTACTTCATAATATTAACTAAGTCATCAACCTTGTTCTTCAAGCAGTAATATTTTTATTAGTCAATAATATATATACACACACAATTATCTGATTGATTCATTAATTATTTGATTGAGCCAGGGTCTTGCTATGCAGTTCAGGCTGACCTTAAACTTACTATGTAGCCTAGGCTGGCCTGGAGCTCTCTGGGACCTTCCTACCTCAGCCCCCTGAGTGCTGGAATTATAGGTATACACTACCACACCCCTCTCTTTTATTTTTTAAAGAAAGAAATTGAAGCTGTGTGTGGTGGTGCACACCTGTAATCCTAGCGCTTAGAAAATTGATGCAGGAAGGTAAGATCATCTCAAGTTTGAGGCCAGCCTGGGCTTCATAGTAAGACTCTGTTTCAAAACAAAAAACAAAACAAAACTCCAACAACAAAAAATTTAAGGTGGTAAGTCACTCTTAGCAGTCAAATAGTAAAATGCTAAAATTAGGAAAAAGTGCTGTTTTTATTTCTTAATTTGTTTTAAATGATCAATTTGGCTTGACTTTTAACTTTAAGGAGGACAGTAGAGGCAATAAAATACCTTTTTCATGTGTTTATACCCAGCTCTTTAGAAGGAGAAGTACATTACTCTGCAGAAGAAGCTGTGAAGTTTATAGAAGATCGAATAACAGAAGAATCTAAAAGTTCTCGCCATCTCCGGGGACCACATCTAGCTAAACTAGAGCTGATTAGGCGTTTACGAAGTCAAGGCTGTAATGATGAGTATAAACTAGGTAAGAAACTATACAATATTTGGGAATCTTGGAGAAGATAGAGAGCTGACTTTAGTACCCTAATGCAGTAATCCAAGGCCTGTAGTGATGACCTCATGTTTGGGCAGCAAACGTTTTCATAACCTGAAAATATTTACTAATTGCATGGGTTGCTTGTCAAATTAGTCTGCAATCACATATTCAGTTTGGCTTATTATTAGCAGCACTGCCTAGTCTATTACTTTTTGTGGACCTAACAGTAAAGCAAAATCACTTACAATGAAAAATTGCCAGTTTTGTAAAAGTTTCAGGATTTCTTGAAGTAGATAAAGTTTTATTGAAAATCTGCTCCAAGTACTCACAAAGCTATGGACAAAAGAATATTGGATGTAATTAGAGGAAATAGTGCTGAAAGGAAAACTTAAATTTAAAAAGACAATAACCTGGGGAGAAAAGAATGTTATGAATAGTGAAGCAGTAAGTTTAGGAAATTTGGTGAAGATCTTAGCTGTCTTTTTTTTTTCCCTTTTTTATAAAGTTGTTTTTATAAAATTTTTTTATGATCTTGCTGCACTAGAAGTAAAGGATGTTGTATTGTGCTAATTCACAATTTGTTTGAGAAAAAAATGACCACTTCCCCCAACAAAAGTAACTAATCCATGAACTAAGAATTAGTTTACAGTTTTATCTCGGCTCTGATGTTTGCTAAATTTAGAAAATAAACTTCTCTTTTCCTGTATCATTTTTATGGATTTCCTCTTCTCTTCCTCTTCATTACTGGAGAGCAAACTCATGACTTTGCGCTAACCAGGCAGGCACTTTGCAGGCACTTGTGCCACTGAGCTAAATCCCCAGTCTTTTTATGGACTTTTTGAGACAGGGTCTCACTATGTAGTACAGGTTGGTCATGAACTTGATCATGTAGCTTAGGCTGGCCTCCAACTCACAACCATCTTCCTGTCTCAACTTCCTGAGTGCTGGGATTTCTGCTTCATTTTTAAAGAGAAAGTTCCAGAGAAATGTTTTCCCTTACCATTATGAAAGTTGGGTCCTTGTTTTAAAAAAAAATGCCAACAGGCTTTTTTGAGGCTCAGTTATCTTATAATAATGAATACCTCTGGGATGTGGATCTGTCCTGGATATCTCTGTCCATTTCAATCTTCTAATTAATGTTCTTCACAACTCAGTCTGAAATTGACTGTGTGCTTCTCTCTTATCATTCCTTTTGTAGCTTTTTCAAAGCCAACTTTGAATCCCATGTTAACATCTTTCTTTGGGTTAATAAAATGGAAAGCATAAGATTAATAAATTATGCTATGGGAGTTCTAGAATCATGAGTGAAGGTGCTCATCTGATATTCAGCAAAATATTGTTAAAATAGATTCTCAAGAATTAATTTCTTTGCAGAGTTAGATTTAAATGCATCTGCATCTCCCTTACTGTAACCTACTTTTGTCTGTCCTCTAACTTTCTCTTCCTAGTCTCCAGCTCACCTCATAAAATATGTGAATTTGTCTAGTCTCCACAAAAGTATTTTTGCTGGACCAGTGAATGATTGTTACTCTCTTTGGGGTCAGACTCCTCAGAGAATGCCCTTATCATAGAGAAATGTGAACAGAAACTGAAACCTGAAATCTTTTTTAGTAGTACTGGGATTAAACCCAGGGTCTTGTGCATGCTGCCCAGGTTGGCCCTGAACTTGTGATCTTCTTGCCTCAGCTTCCTAAGCAGCTAGAATTATAGGTGTACAACACCATGCTCAGCTGAGACCTAAAATTCTGTAGAGACCTTGGATTAAAAGCAGTTTAAGATTTTGTTTTGTTTTGTTTTTAATTTGAGGAAAAAGAAAATAGTAACTTCGTAAATCCAGGTTCAATTTTTTCATAGTGAATGATTTTGTTTGAGTAAATTTTTGTATATTGCCAATCTATATACTGTATATGCTTTTTTTGGTTTGTTTTTTGGAGACAGGGTCTCACTATGTAGTCTTGAATTTGTGGTGATTCTCCTGCCTCAGTCTCCTGAATGTTGGAATTACAGGCTGGTGTCACTGCTGTCACATTGTATATATTGATCAGTGTGTGTATTAATGATTTTTTTGTTGGTGTTCCTGTCAACAAGCATTGCTTTTCATTTAGTTAGCATTTATGTAGTACTTGTTGAATAGTTTCAGATGTATCATTGAAGCATATATGTTGAATGCCTCTTCATAAACTTAATGTCTTTATTTGCACTTTAACTGAAAACTTGTTTTGCCATGTATAATAGGTAAGCTGAGTTTGTTAAATTTGAAATATTTTCCCCCCAGCCACTTTAAGATACTGGAGATTGAACCCAGGGTCTTTGTACTGAGCTATGGCCCCAGTTTTTTATATTTTTATTTTGAGGCAGGGTCACCCTGAGTTTCTAAATTGCTCAGCCTATTTTAGAATTTATGAATCTTCTTCCTCAGCCTTCCAGAATGCCGGGACTACATGTATATGCCATGACATTTGGCTGATTTGTTTATTTTATTTTGGCTTTTTGTGACAGGTCTTACTGTATCATTCAGGGTGGCCTTAAACTCACTATGTAGCCCAGACTGCCCTGAAACTCAGGGCAATCCTGATTCAGCTTCCTCATGCTGTGATTTCAGGCACTAGCCAATATGCCTGGCTCTAACTTATTTGTGTATTTATTTATTTTTGAGACAGGGTCTTGCTGTACAGTTCAGGCTGGCCCTGAGCTCTTTGTGTAGCCCAGGCTGGCCTCAAACCCAGGGATCCTCTTGTGTCAGCCTCCCTAATGTTGGGATTACAGACATGTGCAAACATGCCTGGCTATTTGTTTATTTTTAAACTGCCAAGTCAATCTCTCAGTTTTCTTTTTTATTTCATTCATTCTCATTAAAACATTTAGCAACATTTCAATATAATTAAGTGTTTTCAAATTAGGCCTCTCACTTAAATGAGAAAAATTTTCAGTCCATGAATAATTCTGTGATTTTCTTTTCCTCCCTTAGGTGATCCAGAAGAATTAATGTTCCAATATTTTAAAAAGTTTGGGGATAAACCATGTTGTTTTACAGACCTGAAGG
This sequence comes from Hydrochoerus hydrochaeris, assembly GCA_004027455.1. Taxonomy (NCBI): domain Eukaryota; kingdom Metazoa; phylum Chordata; class Mammalia; order Rodentia; family Hydrochaeridae; genus Hydrochoerus; species Hydrochoerus hydrochaeris. The sequence goes on along the minus strand of PVLA01005027.1, from coordinate 122,573 downwards.
TGTTTGTTGACCTTTTGCCTGCTACACAGTGTACAAAAGTAAGTACTTTTGAGAGTTCTGTTGGCTTCCTCTCCTTTTTGGAACTAGGCTAGGTGTGTGGGACAGTGGTAAGCATGAGATGGCAGAGTGCCTGCCCCAGGGAGTGGAGAACCTTAGACATTGTCACATGGAAGGTGTGATTTCTGGTCACATTGGGCCAAAGTAGGAATTACTCCCTGGCAGATGATTGTGATTCTCCTTTTTGTGTTATCACTTTATTTTGAGGTAATGGTAGATTTCCATGTGGTGGAGGTGGTAATACAGAGAGAGCTCACAGGCCTTTCATCCACTATGCTCTGGTGACAACGTTTTGTTTTTTTTTGTTTTTTTTTTTTGCAGTACTGGGGATTGAACTCATGACCTCACACTTGCCAGGCAGGTGTTTATGCCACTGAGCTAAATCCCTAGCCCTGGTGACAAAGTTTTGCATGACATAGTGCAGTAACGTAATTAGGAGATTGACCCTGGTGATCTCATTTAGAAGTTTAATAGATACTTGTCTGTGAGTGTGTGTGTGTATGCAGTTAGTGCAGTATGTAGTGCACATAGATTTTTGTGATCATCACCATAGGCAACATTCAGAACAGTTCTACCACCAAATGCCACACTACCATTTTGTACCCATGGCCATTTCCCTGTGTCTTCCCCTGGTTAACTCCGTCTCTGGGCAATTACTAATATCTTTTCTATTTTCTTTCCAATGCCTTACTAAAATGCAAATTGGCCTTGACCTTGGTATGTAGCTCAGGCTGGCCTCACACTTTGGTGATTTTCTGCCTCTGTGTCTTGAGTGGTGGGATTACAGTCACATACTACCCCACCTGTCATCTTATTTTCTCTCTCTGAGAAAGTATTAATATATTTTCCTTTCCAGTCACTTTAAGCATGTTACATAAATGGGTTCATGCTATATGTAACCATTTCAGGTTGGTCTTTCCCTTACACAGCACAGTTCCCTAGATAGGCATCCATATCGTTGCATGTATCAATAGTTCAACCTTTTTTGTTGCTGCATAGGGTCCCATTGAATGACTGTGTTGTAGATTCTTTAGTCACCTATTGGTGGGTTTTTATTTTTTGATTAAAACTGATACGAACATTTGAATGGGGCATTTTCATGTGATCATAAATCCCTGGGAAAAACACCCAGACTGTCAATTGCTGGATCTTAAGACAGCTGTTTTAGTTTTTCATGAAATGGCCAAACTTTTCCTTATAAGTTAACTAGCAATGTAAGAGTAATCCAGTTTCTATACATGTCCACCTAGATTTAGTGTTTTCACTTTATTTTAGCCATTCTGGTATGAGTGTGATCATAGTCGTATATTTATTTGTTGTCTATGTAATCGTCTGTTTTTATCTTTGCTCTTTTTCTAATTGATTTAAATTTATTTATTTATTTTGGTACCGGGGATCGAACTCACAACCTTGCGCTTGTCAGGTGGTTGCTTATGCCACTAAGCTAAATCCCCAGCCCTTGATTTAAAATTATCATGGTATGTTTGTCAAAACCAGATATCTTGGTTACTTTTCTCTCATTGTTGGGACAAAATAAAAGACACCCAAAGCTAAGGAAGCAAAGGTTTTTTGTTTGTTTGTTTTGTTTTTTTTTAACATTTTATTTATTTCTTGTTTTGTTTTTTTGTTTTGTATTGGAGATCGAACTCACGACCTCACGCTTCCCAGGCGAGCACTTATGCCGCTGAGCTAAATCCCTGGCCAGGAAAGGTTTTTTTAGCTTACAGTTTGTGGAGGTTTCAATCCATCATCAGCTGGCTCTGAGGCAGAGTGGCATGGCACAGGGGCAACACTTATGTAACACCAAGTGGTAAGATTTATCAGTTCACAGGAACCCAACAGAAATACTAGCAGTGACACAGTTGTCATTGTTCTGTGAGGCTTAAGGATTTAAAGCTGTTGCAGTAAATTTTGTAGTCTTGCTCTGTGTAAATTTTAATTGAAAGGAGTTATTTTGTTGTCACAACTTTTAACTTTTTAGTAGAATGACTTCAGTAGCTAAAAATTCTGCCACTCAGCAAGTATGTCTGTGGGAGCATCATGGATTATCCAAATAGGTTCAAGCTGAGAACTGCTGTCCTAATGAGTTATGAGGGACTCAGCAAATCCAGTTATCCTGCAGTGGCTCATCCAGGGTGATGTTTTCAGCTTTTGTTTTCTTCACTTTGGGATTTTTTTAGCAAAAACAATAAAATGGTTCTAGTTTTTAAAGATGATTTTTCCACATCAGAATAACTGAACAGACTAATAAATATACATATTGTTCCATAATGAGGTTTGTTTGGAGTTCACTAGTATTTACTAAAGATAAACTAATACTTAAGAGCAATCAAACTAATAGATAAAATAGCTTTCAAGAATGGCAGAGCTGGGGGTAGGGACCATAGAGGCTTAGAATCCAAAGCATGAAAACTAGTATTATAGTTTGCTACAAATATGAAATATACATCTGATCCCAAGTAAAATTAATATATTTTAGACAGATTGAAGCACAAATCATTATAGATGTGAAACTGCATGACCTATGGAATTTTAGGTGTTTTTTTTAATTTTAGTTTTTATTTGTGTCATAAAATTATATATGTTATACTGGAAAAGTCAAATAGAAAGCTTATTGAGACAGTAACTACTCTTGGCAAACTCACGACCTCGTGCTTTCCAGGCAGGCCCTTATGCTGCTGAGCTAAATCCCTGGCCATTTCTTTCTTCACTCCGTATTTCTACATTATAGACTTATGGTGGAAATTTATTTTTATAGTTGCAGTCTTCATTTGTTGTTGTCCTTTTGTGGAGTATGTGGAGATTTCTTCCTTTCTTTTCTTTTTTTTCCCTGATGGTAGGGGGAAAAGGAACCTTTCTACATTGTTGGTGGGAATGTAAGCTAGTGCAACCACTATGGAAATCATTGTGGAGATTCTTCAAAAAACAAAAACTAGAAATTCCACTTGACCCATCTGTTCCTCTTCTAGGAACCTTTCCTAAAGAGTTAAAGGACATAACATTACAGTAATCCATGCTACTCACGTTTCTAGCAGCATAATTCATAATACATCTTAGAAGTAGCATATATGTCCATCAACAGATGAATGGATAAAGAAAATGTGGTTTTATACACAATGGAGTAATACTCTGCCATGAAGAAAGATAAACTTGTGACATTTGTAGGACAGTTAGAAAATCAGACTTGGGGACAAGCGTAGCTAAAAATGAGGATAAACACCTTGAGACCATAATGTTAAGTGAAACTTAAACTTACACAACTTGCTTGCTTGCTTTCATTTTTTCCTCTCTTTTTTTTAAAGATAGTCTCACTATGTAGTGCAGGCTGGCCTCAGATTTATACCAATCCTCCAGCCTCAGCCTCCTGAATGCTGGATTTATAGGCATTTGCCATCATGCCCAGATTTCTCTTTAAGTTAATTTTTTGTTGTTCTGTGAGCCATAATTATTCTAGAACAGCAATAGCAAGCCTTTTAGAATTTTCAGTGATACAGACAGCTCCCTGTGGCAAACATACCGGAATATGCTGTAATTTTAAAAGTAGTTTAATAATTTTAAAAGTCTTTTTTATTCCCACAAGTACAGGGTATTGACAAAATACTTTTGGGCAGCTGTGAGTGAATCAGATTTATTTGAGTTGTACCAATTTTGTATGCTGTCACAAAGAGCCTTTTAAAATGTAGTAGGTAGAAAATGGTATATATACACTAAGGGAATTTTTTTCTTGACATCTTTTCCAGACCATTTCAATTTCTGTTAATTACGAGCTACTGAAGACTAGATGAAATCTGAGACCTGTGTTTCTTTTTTCCCTGCCTTGCAGTTCATTAATCAGTTACTTGGCGTTGTTCCTTTGTCAACACCAACAGAGGATAAGCTGGCACTGCCTGCCGATATCCGAGCTCTGCAGCAACATTTATGTGTGGTACAGCTGACAAGGTTACTCGGCTTATACCACATCATGGATAAAGATCAGAAATTGAGTGTCGTCAGAGAATTGATGTTAAGGTACCAACATGGCTTGGAATTTGGTGAGCAATTTTTCAAAATGTTCAGTAGTCTCCTAAGCTGTTAAGACTTGGAAGTCAGTTATTAACGCACCCTTATCACCCTTATTTTAATAAGTTTGCCTAGGAGAATATTATGTCAGTTTGGAAGACCATTTAGGTAGTATGATGCAAAGACTTTCTTAAACTTGTAGTTTAAATAATTCTAGTTGTCCATATTCTTTCTAATTTTGATAGCTAACTATTACATTGGGTTATATGAATTGCCTAGTTTGTGATAGTTGTCACGTCTTCTGCCTGTAGATGTTAAGATTCTTTTTTTTTTTTTTTTTTTGGTCTTTTGAGACAGGGTCTCACTATGCAGTTCAGGTTGGCTTTGGGCTCACTTTGTAGCCCATGTTGGTCTTGAACTTGCAACGATCCTCCTGCCTCAGACTCCCGAGTGCTGGGATTATAGGAGTGCACCACCACACTTGGCATGTGATTTTTTTTTTTTGTACCAGGAATCAAACAACCTTGAATTTATGAAACAGGCACTGTGCCACTGAGTTATATCCCCAGCTCCTAAGGCCTTAGTATTCTTATCATATAGACTGTAAATAAAGCAAAGGGATATTGAAGATTGTAAGACATTTAATTTAGAAGTAGCTGATCATCAGGTTGATTGGCCTGCAGTTTGCTAACTCTATGGGATACAAATGTAAATAGTCTGACTGGAAGTTGTCAGTGTTTCTCTAGGTACATTCAAAAAAGTTAGATAAAGTAAGGAATACAGTATTAAATTAGTTAAACATAGCCCTTGATTTATCCTCTTCTGTTCACCTTAAACCTCCTTGATCTTTTCCTTGTGTACCCCACATGGATCCATTCTTTCCTCTAGAGCCTTTCCTTCTGTTCCAGTTGAATTTATGATCTCATCTTTGATAACTTTGATGCATGGCTTATATTTTTGTTCTTGTACTGTTGCAGTTTTTTTTTTTTAACCTCTTTTATGCTTCAAAAAACTCCACTGGGGCAGTAATATCCAAAGAAATGTTAAAAATATGATGTGGGTTTTTTCCCCCCTGTAGGGAAATCCTGTTTGAAAACAGAATTGCAGTTTTCTGACTATTACTGTCTCCTTGCTGTCCATGTGCTTATTGATGTATGGAGAGAAACAGGTGAGTTGCAATGATTTCAATTCAACTTTACTGTTTGTTTTTAGTAATTATAAGTGCTTATTCTTTCTTTAGGCTAATGATATAATCCATGAAATTGACTATGCTTTTAATTACTTATTCCTTGTTCCTTTCCAGGGTGCCTCTAAAAGAACTAGGTTTCCAATTTCTTCCATCCACTGTAACCAGGATTTTCTTAAATCAATGGATATCTATTCGATTTCCCTGTATCTCTTTACTTTTTTGAGACAGGGTCTTGCTATATAGTTCAAGCCAGCTTTGAACTCACTATGTAGCCCAGGCTGGTCTTGAACTTGTTGCAGTCCTCTTGCCTCATACTCCTAAGTGCTGGGATTATAGGTATGAACCACCATGCCTGGCTTATTTCCAAATGTTGCTTATTAATAAGTAATGACTGAAATTCTGTTATAAAATGGTAATATTAAAATATGTTGAAACTTATTCAGAAGTTCTAGGATAGACTCCTAGAACAAAATAACGTTTTTTTATTCACTTTTAAAATTTTATGGAAATGCATTTTATTGAAGTAAGTTCTGATTGGCCCTTTTAAGACCAAAATACAAACACACTAAAGGCAGCGTCATGAATCATTGAGGAAGAGTCAGATGATTCCACAGATGATATTGAGATTACCTTTTTTGTTTTAAGTTTCACTTCCTGTTACTTTCTTTTATCAACAATTTTGAGAAAAAAATAACTTGGTGCATATTATTTATGAGGATAAAGTGGAGAACAAAAGTGGTGTACTCTCTGTCCTGAAGGACCATTTTACAGAGTACTCAGTTTGCTGTCATCCCCATTCCTAAAATTCTTCAAAGGAAGCCTACTTTCCTGGTGATAAAAGTCAGCTGCTTTGGGCTGGGGATTTAGCTCAGTGGCATAGCACCTGCCTGGCAAGCTTGAGATCCTGAGTTTGATTCCTAGTATCTCCCCTCCCACAAAAAGTCAGCTATTTTAACATGTACAGTACCCTTTGAACTGAGTAAGGTAGTGCATGTTTGTAATCCCAACACTCAGGAAGCTGAGGCAGGAGGATTGCCATGAGTTTGAGGCCAGCCTAGATCTCTCACATGAGTTTAAGGCCAGCCTACACTACATAACAAGACCCTGTCTCCAAAACAAAAACAAAAAACAAAGCAATGCCCTTTGAAGTCTACCTTCTGCTCTCATTCTTAGGTCCCTACAATCCTGAATTTATTTTTTCAAAACTGCTACTGTCACTGAACGTTGGGTTGAAATACGTTTCTTACCTTCTTTATCTAATCCATATTCAAATGATGTCTCTGAAAAAAATCTGTCTTAATTTTACCTATTTCCCCATTACAAATGTTCTGCCCTTTCTAAAGTTCTGTAAGGTGATATATGTACCTAAGGTACTGCTTGTTGCACTGCGCCATACCAGATGAGGATGAAACCCTTGTCAGGGAAAACCTGCTCAAGAGGCTATAGAAGTGCTTTTATTTTTTTTCCCTTTGTGTGTGAGGATATGGAACCCAAGAGAATCATCTTAATATGAATGCCATCCCAGCTGGGCATGGTGCTGTTTGCCTGGGATTCCAGTACTTGAGAGGATGCAGCAGGAGAATCATCATGAGTTTGATGCCAGCCTGGGCTACATAACAAGACCCTGTCTCAACAGCAATTAAAAAAAAACTTAGGAATTAATTCATTTATTCCTAGCATTCTAGAAGGCTGAGGCAACAGGAACTCAGGTTTGAGTTCAGCCTAGGCAACTTGGTGACTTAATGAAGACCCTGTATCAGAAATTTTAAAAAGTCTGGGGATGTGGCTCAGTGCACAGGCTCTAGGTTCAATCTTTAGTATGGGCAGATGGGGTGTCTTATGTTATTTTATTTTTGTTTCATTTTCTCTGATACTGGTTATCTTTAGGTAAAACAGAATTTCTTACATTTATACTATAATTGTCCATTTGTTTCTTCTGCTCAAACTTTAAGCTTCTTGAGGCCAGAACTCCTCTGTGATTCTTACTTGCAGTCTTATGTGCAGTGCTGCCCCAGAGTGAGTGAGTGTTGAATTACATAAAATCATGATTGGAAAGACAGAGTGGGGACATAGGGAAACATTTACAATAGTAGAACACAAAATTGGTTGTGTGTTACAATTACTGCTGTGTAAAAGTAATTATAGTACAGAGAAAACACATAAAATAATTATAGTTTATGTAGATTATGGGTAGTTTTTATAGTGAGGGGTAGGAGTATAAATGGTATTTATCTAAGGCCTTCACTTTTTTATTATGTATGTCCTTTTTTAAAAAATAAATTGTATAGATTTGCCTTAAAATCATAATGCTTAGAATTTTTTATTTTAGCTCTTTATTGTGATAATAAAAATAGCTTATAAAAATTTTGGAAAATAGTTTAAAGTGTCATCTCTTCAGACCCCAAAGGTATGCTAACATTTTTTTATGTTTTCTTCTGCTTTTCTTTGTATTTTACAGACTTGAGGTCAGTACTTAATACTAGTTAGAATTTTCTGTGTAATTAAAACTTCATTAACATCAAATAGCTGTATGCTGTTTTTTTTTTTTTTTCTTTTTTTGGAGTCAGAGTCTTGCTATGCAGTTCAAGCTGGCCTTGAAGCGCACTTTTATTTATTTTTGTTTTATTTTATTTTTTTGTCTTTTTGAAACAGGGTCTCTATGCAGTTTAGGCTGGCTTTGAACTCACTTTGTAGCCTAAGCTGGTTTCGAACTTGCAACAATCCTCCTGTCTCAGCCTCCTGAGTGCTGGGATTACAGCCGTGCACCACCACGCCTGGCTGAAGCTCACTTTTAGCCCAGGCTGGTCTTGAATTTGCAACAATCATCCTGCCCAGCCTTCCGAGTGCCAGGATTACAGATGTGCACCACCACTCCTAATTTGTCTGATTATTAATGAGCAGTATTTTTCAAGTATCATGTGTGATGTCTTATTAATAGAGTAACATATGAGAGAAAAATGGTGTCCAGAGAATCCCTCTTGGGAGTCATGTGAAGAAAATTCTGTAGTATAAAGGCTGGTGAACTCGTTTTCTTTCAAAGTCTGTCTCTTCCAGGATCTGGGATTCTGTGAAATTCTGTAACTTACTCCCACAAGATCTGACCACTGAAATCCAACATCTTTTTTACAAAGGGCATGTTTAAGAACTGACCATGTATTTAGACAGTTTATCTTGGTTACAAGTATTTATCAAAATTTTGTTTTCTACCATCTAATTTCATTCATAGAGTAAGGAAGATGATGATGATGGCAATAGGTTTTGTCTGTGAGACATTTCCAGTTGCTGTCAAAATGAGTAGATAATACTATCCTGTATTTTGATTTTAGGTGACGAGACTCCTGTGTGGCAGGCCCTGACTCTGTTGGAAGAAGGATTAACCCATAGCCCTTCCAATGCTCAATTCAAATTGCTGCTTGTTCGAATCTACTGTGTGTTGGGTGCATTTGAGCCAGTGGTGGATCTTTACTCCAGCCTTGATGCTAAGCATATCCAGCATGACACCATTGGGTTGGTAGTATATACTCTGAATAATGATTAGCCAGCCATCCTAGGGTGGGGGGTCATGAAACTCTCTCATTTTAAATTTTTAGCAGTACAGTTGTTTCTGACATTAAATCATCAGCAGCTGGGTATATAGCTTAGTAATACAGTGCCTGCCTGGCAAGTGTGAGGTCTGAAGTTCGATTCCTGGTACCCAACCCAACGCCCCCAAATAGACTATTATTATCCATTGTAAAGAATAGAATTTATGTTTCCTAGCATTTTGTGGTTATTTTAATCTGCACAATTTCAGAGTGGTAAAGTTTTCTCCCAAGGACGGGGGTCAGCTAATGAACCTAGAATCTCATACATCCTAAGCATACTATGCCACGAGCTGCATCCCTAGCCAACTGGCTATAAATTTTGAATGTTTATTCTTAGCACACATTATTTTTGAAGCCTTAACTTTTGCCTTGCAGTTGAAGCTGACATAGATGCTTCGTTTATTGATCTGAGATGTCCTTCCAAATCTGTGCTTCGGCTATTTTTGTATTTATTTCAGAATATTTTCTTTATCCCCTCTGGTGATATTTTAGGAACACAGCACTATGTGCTGTTACAACTTTTGTATTTCATTAATTGGCAGGATATAAAGAAACCATGGTATACAACTGTAGGTTTCCCACAAAACAGGATGAACTTTGCCATTTTTTTCTTTTTTGATTTGGTTGTCCAGATTATTTTTTTCTTTTTTTTAGATTATTTCTTTTTCTTTCTTTTTCATCAGTTCGTATGTGTAATACATAGTGTTTACGTTCCTTATGGGAAATTAACACATGTACATAATCTTAATTTCCTATTTTTATTCCTTTTCCTTCCTTCCCCTTTCCATCTATCGCTTGATTCCCTTCATTTTCTAGATTATTTTAAATGGCAGGATATTTTAATTTTTCTTTATGCTTAGCTGTTGCTTTGTCATAGTAATTTGAAGTGTAACATTTAATACTAAAGATGGGTAAGTAAAACAAGTAAAACATGTATGTTTTTTCCTTCCAACCCAGTTATCTTTTGACCCGATACGCCGAATCTCTAGGTCAGTATGCTGCTGCATCCCAATCCTGTAACTTCGCACTCAGGTTTTTCCACTCCAACCAGAAAGATGTAAGTGACAAACCATTTTTACTATGGTGCCTGCTGACTGTATAGATGAGTGAGAGAGAGTGCATTTGTTGAGAGGCCCTGTACTGTATAGCATGTGCCTTAGGCATAGTTTATGGTCCAGAATAGAGGTGGAGATACTTGGGTTTGTAGGGCTCTGGGTATGTTTAATACAATTGTTGGTGCTGAGGATGTAGCTCAGTGACATAAGTGCCTGCCTGGCAAGTGCAAGGTCCTGAGTTTGATTCCTGGTACCAAAAAAACCCATAAAAATAATTACTGGAAAGTTACATTTAATTTCAAATCATTTTATCTCAAAGAGAAAAAAAGAAAGTTATATTTAAAACTAAATTTTTATTTATTAATTTTTACTTGAGACAGGATTTTGCTGTGTAGTTCAGACTTACCTTGAACTCCTACCAATCCCTCTGCCTCAGTTTTCCAAGTGCTGGGGTCACAGGCATATGCCACCATAACCAACTAAAAGAGTCTTACCAGACTAAGAACTGTTAATGCCAGTTAGATTTGTCTTTTCAATCTCTTAAGACCTTTTCCAAGGTATAAGAAATAGCTCATAAGAGTTTATAACCTGGGAGAGGGTGGTGGCACGTGCCTGTCTGTAATCACAGCTATTGGGAGGCTGGGGGTATAGCTCAGTCATGGATCTCATGTAATATGTGCAAGGTCCTGGGTTGAAGAATTTTTTTAAAAATGAAAAAAAAGAATTATGAAAAAGAGAATTAGGTCAATTGTACCTTTTTTAAAGTAGCAAGAAAAGATTGCTGCTCTGTGCCATAATGAAAGGATGGGATTTGCACCATATTTTTCACTGCAAGCAGACTTGGTCTTTACTTGGTTAAACAGAGGTTTTTGTGAATCTCTGCCTACTTGGTTCTTACACATTTTTAAGACTTCCTGAAATTTGACCATGGCAGATACTTGCTCATAGCTTTATATTCTCACAGTCAGTCAACAACTTCTTGGCAGTACACTTGAGGATTTTTTTTTTTTTTTTTAACAAACTTAAAAAATAAACTATAAATAGTATGGCTAATCCTCCATCTAGTTCAGGTGTAATAAATAGAAGGCAGGGTAAAAAGAGTTTCTGAAGACTGGGGTATAGGTTTGTTGTTCTCAGCTTCTGATAATTTTGTTCTGTAAGCTTCAGGGCATGGTCTAGGAGGTTGAAGTACAGCACAGGACAATGCTAGGCACTTGGGAAGCTGGGAGACTATCTGCTTAGGTGATGAGCTGCGTACTATTAGTTGGTTTGATACCAGTGGTTGATATTGCTGTTCAGATGCCATTTTGTGACATAACTTCCAATTAGGGAGAGAGAGAAGTGTGGGTATCATCATATGAGCACATCGCTTAGACCATGTTAGCCTGGCTTTAGAGGCCAGAAGGTATCTCTAGGACATTATGCTTTGAAATCTCTAGTGTGAGTGGAAAGTTGAAGTATAAATCTATAAGTTTTCACTGTGTGTTCAAGTTATCTGTGCTTGCTCTTCTCTGTTTTTAAGAAGTTCTGTTAACTCAGAATCAAAATAATTTTATCAAATCTCATAATTTTGGCCTTCATTGCTGCCAGAAACAGTTCAAAGGCACATGTGACTTACTGAGTGAGAATCCTTTACAAAATTTTGTCAAATAGTTGTGACATAGGAATAATAAGGGAACCATTCAAATCTGATGACTGGTTTTCAGTCAGCATTCAATTTATCCAGCATGTCAGTTATGATGATTTGGTCAGTACAGGCACACGATTTTATACTAGTGAAAAAGAAAGACAGAGGAATTTGAGGGGGGTATGTTGTTCTCAGTGTTTGGTTTTTTTTAAATAATCTTTGCTGTTTTGATGCTGAGTCTGTACAGTAGGATTGCCTGATTTAGTTGAATATATGTGATATTCAGCCTGATACAATTATAGCATTTTATTGATTGAAGGCTATTAGCAATTTGTGTTGGGACCAATTAAAGACACCAAAATAAAGATCCTGGAGGAAAAAGAAAGACCCAGAACAGCAAGAAAAATGCACTTTGACCTTGATGCCTAATTTCTTAGATAAAGAAATAGAGATGGTGATGTAGAGACTGTCTCCTGAAGGTATCCGAGGCTTGTCAGGCTTATAGTGTCATAATGTATGTATCAAACTTTTCCCTCATAGTTTTAGAAGTGTTTCTACAAAGCCAGAGGCTCCATGTTCTGTTTCTTTTATTCTTGGTAGTTTTAGGGCTTTTTTCGTTGGGCAGCTGATGTGTTTTACTTTCTAACTAACTTTTTGGAAGAATACTTACTCATTAGATAGAAAATCCAGCATGGCCTTTTGCTGTGGGATTAAGTTATCTTTGGAAGGTCTACACAGGGATTTTTTTTTTTTTTTTTTTTTTTTATAGATCATTGCCTGTTGTGTGCCATTTTACTCTGGAATAGATTTTTTACAATATGGTAACTCGTGCTAGTGTTTCATATCAAGTATTTATACTTACTTAAATATTTTTTGTTAAAGATAATTTTTAAAAATCTCTTTAAGTGTTAGTGAAGATCATTATTTAAGGGTCTGATGTCTACGTATTTTGCTAATTTTACAGTTACCAGGGTTCATTTCAGGAATCCATGTGGGATCCAAATAACCTCATTGGTACATATTGAGTAGAAATAGGTATGGACAACATATTCCACTCAAAAGTCTTTAATATGCCTGTGAGGTCCAGTTCTGCCTGCAGTTCCACTAGGGAGCTGTTCTGTCAGATAGTAATACTTCCCCAGTCACAATTGGTTACTTCTTGGCCCTCATCCAGCTCTGCTGGGGTACTTTACTGCAGTGTAAAGGAGGGCTATCTAAATAAAGAAGCAGAGAACTACAGCTGCTTTCTTAGTTTGTTAAAGTTTATACTCCCTCCTTCTTGCCCCTTATTTTTCTTTTTTAAAAGCTGCTGTGCTATTTCCAAAGTGGTGTTCCACAGATCACTCAAATTAAAACTGCCCTACACTTGGTAAGGCTGGGTTCTTTACTCACACCATGTTTTGGAACTGTAATTTATAAATTTGGATTTGTCAGAGTCATGTTTTTGTCCTGATTATTGGCTGAATCAAGTGTTGCCAGCTTTTTCAAACTATAAGTTTCTATTGCAAGGGCTGATAGTAAACCTTGCTGTGTTTTCTAAGCCAAGGGACCATAGGATAGGCATATGTGGTTAGTGTTCTGTCCTCTTTTTGATGGGGGCATTTCACAGTTCTTAAACTAGCAAGTACATTCGAGCTTTTTCAGATAGTCCCTCTTTAAACCTGCAGGATCACAAGTAATCTTTTTAATTTTCTTGTGTCCGTCCGTCTTTAATTTCTCCAGATACTGCAGGCAAACAGCTCGCCGAGGTGTCCCATGGGGGTTTAAAAGCCGCATCGAATGCAGTTGAATTAGCGCCCGTGGCGCAATCCCGCGGCCTGAAATGAACCCTGCGAGGCTGTGTATCAGAGGGTATGTTGTTGACTATTGGCCTATTTTCCTACTGGGCAGTTTACTCAGAAATAATGGAGATGGGGTTAGAGCTGACTAACTGAGGCTGTGCAAAAAAGACTGGTTTTTCTAGAAAGGATCTTTTGGGGTAGACAGCAGCTTTGAGCTAATACTTTCTTGGCCCAAAGGGGTGATCTCCTTTCTTCTGATTCTGATGTTATAGGCTTCTACCTGTGAATTGCTCTTCACTGAGATTTTCTTCTGTTGTGCCAAGATTTCTGATTAGAACTCTTTATCTTGCCTCTGTTCTGTAATGTTTGACATATATACATGTGTTAATCTACAATTAAAACACATGTAATAAGTGTTCCTTTCACTTGTCTGTGGATAAGAAACCTGGTCTTGGAGTCTTTCTGTTCTCAGAATGGATTAGTACATGAACTTTTTAGTCTTTTGTTTGGTGTCTTCTATCCTGATGTAATGCACATATGTATATGTGATACCACGTTTAGAAAGAAAACTAAGGAGCAGTCTGTTTTTTCTGAAGAGTAACTTTTATTTTGGGTGTCTAGGGTAGTTACATTATTCATCTTTGGAACCTTTGTATAAAACACAGTTTATCTTGGATGCAGAAAAACATGGGGTAATATCCCTTCCAGAATGGCACTAACCAAATTTTTGTCTGATGTGGCATAACAAAATCTCCAGTCCTGTTGCACTGAAAGATTGGTTTCCTAGAGAAGGTTCATGAGATGAGAGCAATAGCTGGGTACTGTAATTAGTAGTACTAGTAAAGAAGACGACATAAGGAAGTTCTGAAGAATAGCTGATGCTCTATTTGACTAAGATCTTTAAAGATTGGGTTTAAAACTTTGCTTAATTTTAGCTCAAATATTTTATTTTGGCTAATGACGTTTGCTTACGTTGCCTAAAATGTAATATTTATACCAAGGTTATATCTTTCCTTCCCAGACCTCAGAATACATTATTCAAGCTTACAAATATGGTGCATTTGAGAAGATCCCAGAGTTTATCGCTTTTAGGAACAGACTGAATAATTCTCTTCACTTTGCACAAGTCCGCACTGAACGGATGCTATTAGATCTTTTACTTGAAGCCAATATGTAAGTATTACATGAGAGATAAAAAGAACTATAGAATGATTTTAGATGTAGTAGAACCATTAACAGGCTCGTGGGTATCATTTGCAGGCTTAAGATAAGGAAAACATGAAGAAGAGAAAGGAGGAGGTAACAGAGGAAAACAGCCTCTAGCCTGTCATGGAAAATGAATAGATATTGTCAGCAATATCTTCAAATCCAATTCAGAAGCTATTTTGGCCAGGATCCTCAGCCTTTGGTTCTTTTTCTCTTTTTTTCTTTTTTTTTCCCCTTTGGTCTTTTTGAGATGGGGTGTCACTATGCAGTTCAGTTCAGGCTGGCCTTGAGCTCACTTTGTAGCCCAGGGTGGTCTTGAACTCCTCCCGTTTCAGCCTCCTGATTGCTGGGATTGCAGGTATGCACCACCACACCTGGCTTTGTTTTTTTTTTTTTTTTTTGAGACAGTGTTTCATTATGTAATTCAGCCTGCCCTGAATTCATCATGTAACAGTGATCTTCCTGCCTGAACTTTCCAGAGTACTGGGATTACCAGCGCATACCACCATACCTTATTTAGTTCTTATTCCTTAATAGCAAATCCTTCCTTTCTATTTCTCTTCCTGTCTTTCTAGTAAAACATAGTCCTGGCTAATATATTTTTGTGTCTGTTTTGCTTTAAAATAATACATAGTTACTTTCTATTACAGATCAACTAGTTTAGCAGAAAGTATAAAGTCAATGAATCTTAGGCCAGAAGAGGATGACATTCCATGGGAAGATTTGCGAGATAACAGAGATTTAAATGTTTTCTTCAGCTGGGATCCAAAAGACCGGTAAGAGGTTTAACCTTGAGCAATGTATTTTTGAAGAATTAACTGAATCTAAGATTTTTTAAAAATCTTTTTACAGAGGTATAAAATAGCATGTTTGTTGTTGAGATTAGAAAATATGCGTAAGCCAAAAAAAGAAGATATATTTTACTTCTGTGTTGAGACTACTAGCTCTATCTAGCTCTGAAGTTTAGATCTATTTTATAGTATATCTGAGAATGAATTCCAGATGGATTGAAGGTTATGTGTTAAAACTGCTTAGAAATTCTAGAAAAAAAATAGGATACATTTTTAAGTAAGTGGAAAACATTTTGGAGTACTTCAACTCTGGAAGTTAGACTTGTTAAGTTATAGTAAATTGGTAAATTTCTCCATGGGATGTGTGTAAGAGATACAATGATTGAACCCAGTACTTGGAATATGCTAGGGAAGACTTGTGTTTTGTTTTGTTTTTTTAATCTTTTGAGACACTATCTCATTATGCAGTTCAGGCTAGCATTGAGCTCACTTTGTAGTCCATGCTGGTCTCAAACTCAAAGCAATCCTGCTTCAGAGGCCTTCCAAGTCCTGGATGACAGGCATGTGCCACAGTGCCCAGTCCTGATTTCTTTGAATATGTTAATACCCTTTATCTCTACAGAAAATTCTTAATAAGTTAACAGAAAGAAAATAAGAAATAGCTTGTGCAAAGGGATTAATAAAAATTTCAAAGAAATGCACTATGGTAATAGAAATTTTATTTCTAAGAAAAAGGATTAAAATGTGATCAGCAAGGTTGTATAAAAATGATTATTGTCATGTGTTCATACAGTGATACAATTTTATATAATCTTGTAGGGATTTTAGTATACTTATCAAGATTTAAAATGCTACCATGTATTATTTCTTTCAGCATATCTGCTTCTAGGAAAGTGGAACCTAAGGAGATAGATGCACAAGAATGCAAAGATGGCTATATGAAAATATCATAACTTGTAGTTTGGCAAGATCGCAGTCAGTGATTTGCTAGAATGACTTGAGATTCAGCATATAGTTGCACTTATGACTGAGGTTTGTTATTAGCAAAAGGACACATAACAGGATCGCAAAAGAAAAGGAATAAGCAGAGCCTGGAGAATTCCATGTATAGGTTTCTACTGCTCTGTCCCCCTCTGAGGAGACATACCAAATGTACTCCTCTCTAGCAGGGAAAAATGCTATAACACTTGTGCAGTGTTTTTCCCAGGAAAGCTGGGTAGAGAGTCCAAGCCCAAGGTCTTTAGTGGCTTTGTGTAGCTTGCACCAACATCCCAGACTCCTAGAAGGAAAGAAGATGTTCACTATAAATCATGTGGTTTGAATAGTGTAGGCACAGTGAGCCACTCTTGACATTGAAAGACTGGTTAGACTACAGGCATCAGCTGGGGCCAACCTCAGAGGTGGACCAAACCCTTCTAAAGATGTGTCTGCAGGCCTACTATCTTATTTCTCTCTCTGCTTCTGTTCCTCTCCCCCATCAATGTATATGCCACCACTGAGCTATACCTGTAGCCACTGTTATACATCTGTATTACAAAAGTCTGAAAAGATTTATACCAAGCTTGTTATTACATGAGTGTTTCATTATGAGGACACTTTGTTTGCAATTTTTACTTCTCTGTCATTTGAATTCATGTGTAGTGAGATACTTTAATCATCTGAAAAAAGTCTAAGGTAGAACTAATCTGTAGCTAGGTTATTGTACTCATTTTATTGAGATAGATGAAGTTTCAAACAATTTTTGCCTTGTCCAAGATCATTCAGATGGTAAATTGCTGTGGTCTTTCAAAGGTGCATTGACTGATGACCGCAAATGCTGAAAAATTTAAGCTCAACAGTTTAAATAAAATGGATGGGGTGGTAATTTAGCTCAGCAGCATAAGCGTTTGCCTGGCAACTGCAAGGTGGTGAGTTCAATTCCCCAGTACCAAATAAATAAATAAATAAATAAATAGTCTGGTGATGTTTCTGTTGAAGGGATGTTTCTGAAGAGCATAAAAAGCTTTCCTTGGAGGAGGAGACCATGTGGTTAAGAATCCGTTCCTTAACATTGAGGCTGATCAGTGGACTTCCAAGTCTTAACCACACTGTGGAGCCAAAGAACTCAGAGAAGACTGCTGAAAATGGTGTGTCCTCTCGGATTGATATTCTGCGCTTGCTCCTTCAGCAGCTAGAGGCGGCTGTCGAGACAGGAAAGCGATTTATTGAGAAGGAAATTCAGGTATCTTTAAAAGTATTTGTTGTCAGAGCTGCAGTCATTATATTTTTGATGGTATTTTTTAAGTAGGAGTTTGGAGTTAGTTGAGTAGCAAAGAACCAATCTTAACTTTTGGTCCCAGTTCATAGCAGCTATAAAGGAAAAGGCGTATTATAGACTCAAAGAATTGCAAAGTTGTTTTTCATATGTGAAGTAGATATTTAAGAAAAAGCAAAACTGGGTTTTTTTTTATAATTAGTAAAAATTTCAATGAATTGTGCGGCATTTCTGTTTATTATGCAATAATGCTTTAGTTATTAGTTTGCTGGTTAGTGGGTTTTCATTAAATCACTGAAACAGGTTTTATCTAGTTAAAATCCTTTGTTTTATTTTGCATGAATTAAAGGATATAATTTTCCCTCTTTTAATTCCAGTATCCTTTCCTTGGTCCTGTACCTACCAGAATGAGTAGATTTTTTGATTCTGGCTGTTCTCAATGCCAGATAAGTTCCTTTCATCTTGTTAATGATATTTATGAGCTGGATACCAATGGTTTAGGTAAGTATATTCCTGCATGTATGTTCATTTAGTCTTTATCGCTGAAAAATTATTAAATGCAGTTAAAATATTTATAGCCTCACCTTTAGAAGCATATAGAAAAAGCTGGGTGTAGTGGTGTAATCCCAGGAAACCAGGAAGATGGCTGTAAATTCGAGGCCAGCCTGGGCTACATCATGAGAAAGAAATTTGTGGAATAGAAGAAAGCTAGAAATGTCGTAGAAAATGTCTGGTTTAGTGTATGAGAGGGTACATTCACAGATTTTTCAGGAGCATATTCCTTTCCATATTTAAAGTCAATTAGCTTGGTGTAGTAGTGCACGCTTGTAATCCTGCACTCAGGAGACTGAGGCAGGAAGATCATCTTGCCAACCTAGGCTAGTGAGTTCAGGTCAGCCTGAGCTACATAGTAAGACCCTGCCTCAAAAACAAACAAACATAAATACATACAATAAAAATAGTCAATTATTAGATCTAAAAGCTGATAAAATCCTTGACTTGTTGAAATATTACTAGGTTCTATATTGAGTTGAATTTAAAATTTTTAGCCTTATGTTTTTATCTGAGCTCTGGACTCAGTGAGATGACAGTTATTCCATTGACCATGGTTTTTGTTTTCTTTAAAATTATAAGGTTTGTAAACCCATCAGAGTATATGAAGCACATAGATTTCAAGTCCTAAAAACATTTTAAGTAGTAGGTAATTAATGACACACTTCTCCTTTTTACATTTTTTTCCTTCATATTTTTCTCTCTCAGTAATGGAATTTAGATGCCAAGCACCTTGAAAGGAAAAAAATGACCTTTGCCCATGAGTTACTTTCAGATATTGATCTTGTTTCTTTATCTTACTAAAAAAAGACAGCTTTATTTTTTTGTTTTTCAATTTTAGAGGATACAGTGGAAATACAGGATCGAATAGAAAATAGCCTTAAGTCTTTATTAGAGCAGTTAAAAGGTAAGTGTTTTTATTGTAGATTCCTATATTGTGTATAGTTGTCAAGCATGAGCTTTTTTTTCTCTTTAATGCAAACTTGTGATAGAATTCAAAAATAGTACATGCTAGAATTTTTTAAAATCTTAGTTTTTACTATTAAAAATTAAATCTTGATTACAAAAATAGTAGATACTTATGTAGTCTCCCTGTCTCTGGCTTAGCCCCCACTGTTAACCCTTTTGAGTCAGTATACTCAGCTGCCATCTAAACAGTCATACATGTGTATATGAAAATGTATAGTAATAATTTTTTTTAACATGAAAAAAAGTGCTTTTGTGATTTTAGGATTTTAACCTTTGATATCTTTACTTGTCAACTTCATATAAATATATATATAGTTCCTCTTTTTTGGCCATTGCTGGAGATTTGAACCTAGGGTTGTAAGCATGCTAGACAAGTTCTGTAGCACTGAGGTACATCTCCAGTCCTATATGCAGTTCTTTTTTTTTTCTCTCGATGTGTGCGTATGTGTGTTTTGATCAGAGTTTTACTATGTAGTTCAGGCAAGTTTGTTTATGTTCTCCTCTGTTGAGTACATAATACATCATGAATTTATTTTTTGTAATTATAACAATGCTGAATTCGTATTGTGGGACATGGTATTTGGATACTTACTTGATTATTTCCTTGAGATTGAAATTTTAGGAATGGAATTGATTAGTAAAAGGGTACATACATGTGTTTAAATCTGTAAGAGCTTTTTTTTGAAAACCTAACTGATCTATATTTACTTTATTGCCCAAATGAGAAATGCTTAAATTAAAAGCTGAGAATAAAATATGGTATCTATTCTGAAGATGATCTTTGTAACAGAACCAGTTCTCCTAAATCATTTGCTCAAAGTCTTAATTTTGCTGTGCCTAGGACCTTTGAAATGTTTTAACTGACATATCAACCTTACAGTTAAAAAAAAGTGTGAGTGTGTGTGTGTGCTGGGAATTATACCCTGGGCCTTGGCCTGTGTTAGGCAAGTATTGTATCTATCACTCAGTGATATCCCCAGTCTCTTTATATATTAATTTGAGATACAGTGTCATCAAATTGGCTAGGCTAGCCTAGAACTTGGAATTCTCCTTCCTCAGTCTCCTGAGTAGGTGGGATTATAGCCATGTGCCACCATGTATGGACAGAATATATACTTTTCAAGTCCACTTTCTATTTTTGGTACTGAGAATCGAACTCATGATCTCATGCTTGCCAGGCAGGTGCTATGCCACAGAGCTATCTATATCCCTGGCCCAAGGCCACTTTATATATATAATACATATGTATATATATAAATACATTTATAAATACAGTCTTTATATAATACATATATAAAGATACATGTATAATACATACTATACATATATATGTATATATATAAAGACTATAGAGTATGCCAGGCATGGTGGCATACACTTAGAATCCCATTACTTGGAAGCTTGAAGCAGGGGATTGTCATGAGTTCAAGGCTACCTTAGGCTACCTAGGGAGTTCAAGGCTAGCCTGAACTTCATACCGAAACTCTGTCTCAAAAACCAAATGTTAGTCAACATGAATTTTTTTTTTAATACTGGGAATTGAACTCAGGACCTTGTGCTTGCAAACAGGTGCTTATGCTGCTGACTATATCCCCAGCATCAGCATGAATTTTTAAGGAGCTTAAAGTAGATACTCTCTGGTATTTGGTTCATTGTGGAAAGTGGAAATGAAAAGATCTTCAAATTAAGCTTTTCTCTTTTCTTAATTTCTATTAGAGTAGATACTGTGTTCTTAAAAATAACATTGAGAAATAGGTGACTTTAAGTATAAAATATTTTTCTGTTCTCAGATGTCTTCAGTAAATGTAAAGGTGACCTGTTAGAAGTAAAAGATGGTAATTTGAAAACACACCCTATTCTTTTAGAAAATCTAGTCTTCTTTGTTGAGGTACGTTTTTGTTTTCTTCCTAAAAAATGTGATTTTCCATATAGGATTCACTTTCCAACAGTGAATAAGCAATAGGCATATAATACCTGCAGTTTAACCTCTTTAATACTACTTTATTTATCTATTATCTTTCGTTTATTTCGTTTACATATCTGTTTATTTTTCTCCCCTTCTGTAATTAGCTGAAGGCAGTGTACTCTGTTCCGGTAACTGGCATGTTAAAATTTCTTAAGATATACTTAATAAGTGGATCATAACTTGACGTGTACAGGCTCGCACTGTAGAGTAGGAAAAGATGCATAAACACCTACTTTAATACAGTGCAGGATAAAGTGCTGATCATCTGGGGAGATCCTTACACATCTATAAATGAAGGTCTCACCTGGGTAATGAAGCTTACGGAGAGAGCCATGGGGTAAAGAACCTTTGGATTCCATGCCTAGAAATTTGGAGTTTTCACTAAGCAAAAAGGATGGATCCCCTACTTTCATAGGGAAGTAAAGGAAAACTGGAATGATATGGAGAGAGGATTTAGCTAGAGGGGGGAAAGTTAGGCTATTGCAATATTTTAAGCAAGTGGTAAAGGCCTGGATCAGTGTGTGATTTGTAGAAACTACAGAGTGAAAATTCAGAGGAGAAATTGAAAGAATTTGTATAGAAACTGACAGTTGAAATTTTTTGTTTAATCTATTGCCTTTAACTTTCTGATAGATATCTTTATTGATGGATTGGCCATTTTTTCTCTTTCAGACCATTTCCGTTATCCTTTGGGTGTCTAGTTACTGTGAGAGTGTCCTGCGACCATATAAATTAAATTTTCAGAAAAAGAAAAAGAAGAAAAAAGAAACCAGCATTATCATGGTAATAACAACAATAAAAACAAGTACCAGTCTGTCTGCAAGCTGCTGCTCTTTTGCTTTTTCTTTTTTCTCTTTCTTCTCTTCCCTGTCCTCCTTTCTCTCTTTCCTCTCACTTTTTTCCCTTTATTTCTCTCTCCCTGCCTGTCTATCTGTGTCTGCCTGTCTGTCTGTCTTCCCCTCCCTCTGTCCCTTCCTCCCTCCCTCTCTCCTTTTCTCTCTCTGTCTCTGTCCTCTGTCTCTGTCTCTCTTTCTCTGTTGTACTTGGGGTTGAACCCAGGGACTCTTGCTGTGCTACCTCCCTAACTGTCAGTCAGTTGATTGAAGGATCTTGCTAAATTGCCTAAACTGAGCTCAAACTTGAAGTTCTTCTGCTTTAGTCTCCCACAATTCTGAGATTATAGGTATACACCACCACGTCTGGTTCTCTTCACTTGTTGTAAGAGTCTCTGTGATCATATATGCATCTTTAATTTTAGCCTATTTAATTTTGAAAGAGTTTTATAATAAACTTTTTTTTTTTTTTTTTGGTGCCAGGAATCAAACTCACGACCTCGTGTTTGCCAAGCAGGCACTTACACTGCTAAGCTAAACCCCCAGCCCTAGTTTTATAATATGTTGCCCAGATTGTTTTCAGACTATTGTGTTTAAGTGGTCCTCCTATCTCAGACAACCAAATATGTGGGACTACTTGAATATATACACTGTGCCTTTTTTAAAAATACTATTTGGCGACAGAGTTTTGCTATGTAGCCCAAGCTGGCCTCAAATTCATGGCAATCCTCCTGCCTCAGCCTCCCAAGTGCTGGGGTTACAGGCATACACCACCAGGCTCAATACCATGCATACATTTTAAAAAATTACTCACCTACAGAAAAGTTGAAAGATTAATATAATGATACCTACAAAGATCCTTAACTAGATTACCACTTGTTTCCACTTTGTCGCTTTTGCTGTTTGTTGGACTGTTTGTTAAAATCATTTAAAACAAAAGAATAGTGATTTGAAAATGCATCAGAAAACAGCAGTCTCTTACAAAATTACAGTGCTCAAGATCATTACATTCAAATTGAATATCAGTATGGTGATACTGTAGTGAAATCTGTATTCACATTTCTGTAGTCATGTAATTATGTCTTTTGTTGCCTTTTCCAAAATACTAGAACCCAAGATGGGTGTAGTGGTGCATACCTGCAATCAGCAGGCAGAGACAGGAGGCTTGCAAGTTTGAGGCCAACCAGGTTTAAATAATGAAACCCTGTCTCAAAAACAAGAATCCTGGTAACCTGTCAAGGATCTGATGTGACTTTTAATCATGTATTTTTACCCTCCTATTTTGGTGGGTTAGGGTTTGAGACAGAGTCTCATTATCTAGTTTAGGTTGGTCTTCAACTCACTGTGTAGTCCAGGCTGGCCTTGAACTTGCAGTGATCGTTCCTGCCTCAGTCTCTGGTCCTGGGATTACAGGTATTCACCACCACATCTGGCACCTACCAGCCTTTCATCCATGGTTTTAGCATTTATTGCTAGTTGAACCTTTGTTTCTTATTTTTTCATTAATGTGGCCAAAACAGCTATTTAAAAAATTCTGTTAACCCTTAATCTATTAGCTGGCTCTGTATAAAAGAGTTGTCCCACTTTTGTTCACATATGTATGCTTGAATTTATGTATGTGTGTGTATATGTCTTTGTATGTGTGCATGTATATTTGTGTAAGTAAATATATATATTTAACGTCACTCACTGTATTTTTCTTCTTTGGGTACTGGGACTCGAACTCATCTCATGCTTGCCAAGTAGTCACTTCTGCCACTGAGCTAAAACCCCAGCCCAACTCACTGTATTTTTTTAGTTCACTTTATTATAATGTATTATGATTTTTTTTTTCTTGGATGCTCAAATTGTCTCAGATTTGGCTAGCCCTTTCAAGATTGTTTTTGTCTTTTAACATGTCCTAGTTAGGTTTTGAGCCTTACTTTCTAAACTGCAGATATGTCTCATGTACTTTATATTTTCTCATTGAACTGAAATTAGACCATTTGGGAGCCTGATTTCTTTATAGGAAAACCTATTTCAAAACCAAGATTTTAGCCAGGCATGATGGCACAGATTTATAATCCCATCACTTGGGAAACTGAGGCAGGAGGATCACCATGAGTTTGAGGCCAGCCTGGGCAACATAGTGAGTTGAAGGACAGTTTGGACTACATAATGAGACCCTATCTCAAAAAACCAACCCCAAAAACAAAACACCAACATCTTGTGTACTCATCGCTTTTGGAATTTCATTGTTTCTAGTTTACTTTAGTAAAGATTCAGGGGATATATTCTACAAAGACGTGCACACAATTATGAGTGTTGAATTGTTACTGCTAATTTTGAGTTTCAATTCATCAGTTCTTTCCACTCTTCTTTCCTTTTTTTCTTGTGTGTAATTTCCTTTTCCCAGAGTGTATCTGATTCCCAAAAGTATCAGTATATTAATTCATTTGCTGTTTCACAACAAACACTAGTTTTGGGAATTAGTTCATCACTTCCACTACAGGTTCTATTTGCCTAGCCACTATATAAAGTTTGAATTTTTACAGGTTTTTTTTTTTTTTTTTGTCTTTAATGTTCCAGTGAATGTAAATAGTTGTAGTACTTTATAAAAACACTGAGGTAACAAAGATTATGTAGTTAACTATCATGTTCATTTATTTTTGCTTTTATCTGATTTTAGGGTTCCTCTCCTGTCTGTGTGTCTGCCTGTTATTTTTGTGGTATAGGGGATGAATACAGGGCCTTCCTACTGAGCTGCATTCCTAGTCTTATTTTATTTCAAGGTGGAATTTTCCTAATTGACTAAGGCTGGTTTGAATTTGCTGTCCTCCTGTTTCAGCTTTCTACTGTGCTGGGATTACAGATGTCCCACCGTGCCCGATTTTTTTTTTTTTTTTTTAATTTAAATAGTGCTGGAAATAGCACAAAGACCCAGGGCTTTGTGCATGCTAAGCTTGCAGTTTCCCCACTGAGTTCTCCTATGTGCACGATTTACTTACAAAACACCTGGTTTTAATATAACTTTTAATATGCCCTCGTGTCTATTAAGACAAGTTGTCTCTTCACTATTCTTTTTCTGAGTTTTATTGACTATTGTAACCTTTTTTTAAAAAATTAGAACTTAAAATATTCTGTTTCTGTTTTCCATTAACATTAAACAAAATCTTGAAGATGTAGAGAGGAAAATAAAGTTTTGGCTCCTCTTACTTAGAGAAGATTCCCAGCCCTGAGTTGAGTAATAACCAACTAATATTTTCTATTATTTCTCTTCTTCAGTTTCCCAGAGTAAAATAAAAACTTTTTTTGGGAAAAAAAAATGATAGTTATTGAGTTTGCAGTTGTTAGTCTGAGACTGTTTAAATATCCAAAATTGTATCCATCCTTGTTGTTAATAGCTTTAAGTGATAATGTAGCATGAAATTAGAATAGTTTATGTGTCATAAACACAGAAGATATATTTAATCATCTTTCAACTTTTTATAAATCTTATTCCCAGCCACCTGTCTTCACCAGTTTCCAAGACTATGTTTCTGGACTTCAGACTTTAATTTCAAATGTTGTGGATCATGTTAAAGGGCTTGAAACACATCTAATTGCGGTTAAGCTTGAAGAACTTATTTTAGAAGATACTTCTTTCTCTCCGGTAAGGTATTATAGGCAATTTGTGTGTGTGTGTGTGTGTGTGTGTGTGTGTGTGTGTGTGTCTGTCTGTCTGTCTGTCTGTCTGTGTCTGTGTGTATATGTATGTATGTATTCAGATGTTATTTGTATCATAAGCACAAAGTTTCAATTAATCATTCTTTCCTTGTAGCCCTTTTAACAAAGCTGAGCATAATGGTGTGTGCCTATAACCTCAAAATTCTAGGAGGCTGAGGCAGGAGGATCTTAAGTTCAAGCCCAGCCTGGGGAACTTACTGATTCAGAGAGACTGTCAAAATAAATAATGAATAAAGGGCTGGGGATATAACTCAGTGCAAAGATCCTGGGTTCAATCCCCCAGTATTATGGGGAGCGGGTAGCTTGTATTTGTACAAGGTATTTGGCAGATGTTTTTTAAGGTCTGTCTGTCTGTCTGTCTGTCTCTCTCTCTCTCTCTCTCTCTCTCTCTCTCTTTCTCTTTCTCTTTCTCTGTCTCTTTCTTTATATTTAGTATAGTTTTATAATATGGCAGTAGTTTTTTTATTGTGTTACTAGTGGGCATTATTCTCTTGATTTCTTTCCCATCCTATGTGTGTTAGGATTATTCTTTTACCATGAAAACTAATGTCAGCATGGTGAACTGGTTCCTGTTTTAGGTATCAGAAAGGATCAGCTATACTGTTAAGACCTAGGGGACAATTTGCTTAAATAAGAATTCAGGGCCTGGGGATTTAGCTCAGTGGCATAAGTGCTAGCCTGGCAAGCACAAGGTCATGAGTTCAATCCCCAGTACCAAAAAAAAAATTGCCTGCTGCAGAATTAGTTTGCTTCCTTGCCACCCCAGCACTTATCACCTGAAAAAATAGATGCTGAACATTGGAAATAATTATGTCAGTCATAATTACATGAGAACAAGCAGGCCACAAAGGAGATATAACCGGGTTTGAGTCAGAAGTACCAACTATTATGTGTTTCCTGATATTATTTTAGGCCTTTTTCTTTTTTTATGTTTTTTGGGAGGGGGGGTTTTGTGTGTTTTTTAAAATAAAAATTATTATTTTTATTTTTATCAGTACCAGGGATCGAACTCACTACCACACACTTGCAAGGCAGGCTCTTATGCCGCTGAGCTAAATCCCTAGTCCCCCCAAAAAAATTATTTTTGAGATAGGATTTCACTATGCAGTTCAGATTGGTCTTGAACTTGCTTTGTAGCCCAGGCTGACCTTGAACTCACAGTCCTGCCTCAGCCTCCCTAGGGCTGGGATTACAGGCATGCGCCACCACACCTAGCTATTTTAGGCCCATTTCTTAAAATTCTGTTTGTTGTTAGCAAAATCTTTAAAATATGAATTCTTTCCAAATGAGAGCCTATCATTCTAGCACTTGGGAGGCTGAGGCAGGAGAATGGCTGTCAGTTCAGGAGACCCTGTCCAAAAAAATAAACAGAAAAATCCAAGCAGAATAGAATGTATTACTGAGTACAAAATAATATACCAAATACTCTTCATGAGCATAAATGTGCAAAAAAGGTTTTGACACGCGACTAGTTTTAGTTGTATACCCATGGGAAGAGAAAAAAGAGATCAAGAATAAAGGCCATAATCAATAGATCTTATAGGCCCTCAGGTTTAGAAAAAAAAGAAAGAAAAAAGGAAAAAATAAAAAGAGGCAAGCCCTATAGAAACATAAGTTGAAGTGAAATTTTTAAACTCCAACTACTGAGTAGTTGGTACTATTCAGTGGACTATATCCTTCATGACTTTCACAAAAGCAGGCAATACAAAGCCAATTACTATTTGTTAAATCCTCACTCTAATCCAATGAAGTAGTTACTGTAGTGTCTAGTGTCTCCATTTACAAATACAGAAATGGAGGTCTAATAAGGTAATTTTTCTAAAAAAGATGAAAAGATGACAGAACGAGAACTTGAAAAATCTAAAGAATATTTCAGAATTAAGCATGACATCTAGAATACTGAAATCAAGAATTCTTACTCATTTCCAGAAACAGATCTCTTAAAAAAAGTCAGTATTGGTCGAATCACTAATGTTCTTTTACTGTGCACTGTGTGCTTTGGCTAGGCTGAATCAGGATGCCCTGCACCATACACCTTCCTGTCTCGACATGTTGTCTGACCAGCTTTGGATTTCTTTCTTCTATTTCTGTCTGCCTGGCAAAACCTTTATTAACTTCAAATGTACTTGCTTCAGCAGGACTTTCTGACTCACTCATTTCAATGTGAACTTATCTTCTTTATTAATCAGTCTTTGGTAGCATTAAATGCTCTGAGCCCATTTCCACAGGAACAAGTGCTTTGTTTGGAGCTGTTTAAATTTTACAAAAGCAGGGCTTGCATACAATTGTTTAAGGCAGGTATGCCAGTGACATTAAACTCATCCTTCCTCAAAGGGTCTGAGTGGAAGGCGAGGGCCTGGCTGATGGCTGCCTTCAGACTGCTGCTTGAATTCCATCATCGGCAGAAGTTTAGGCCCGATTAACTACTCAAAGGAAGCTTTCTCTAAAATTGGAGTTTCCTTCTAAAGAAACTGTATAGAAACATTGCTCTACCACTCCCCTTAGGGCCCTGACTAAACTATTGAGCCTAATCCTGGCAGATAAAGTAACAGTCATCAGGAAGAATTCGTTTTCTTGTTTCTTTTTTTGAGATAGTTCAGGCTTGCTGTGTAGTTCAGGCTGGCCTCAAACTTGTGACAATCTTCCTGCCTCGCCTTCCAAATATTGGTGTTACAGGCATGTGCCACCGCAACAGACTCGTGGGGTGGGTGTGTGTGTGTGTGCGCGCGCATTTACTTGGTTTTTTTTTTGGTATCGGGGATCAAACTCATGACTGCACACTTGCAAGGCAGGCGCTTATGCTGCTGAGCTAAATCCTTAGCCCTGTTTATTTGTTTTTGAGACAGGGACTTGTTCAGTTGTCCACGTTGGAATGTCAAAATTGTAGTCCTTCTGTTTAAGCCTTCCAGGGTGCTGGACTTACAAATTTGCACCTCCATGCATGGTTTGTGTTGTCTCTTTATGCACTCATCCCTCAATGTCCATGCACAGTGGAGTCCAGAGGACATGCATGCACTGTGCATACCAGAAATCCACAGAGGCTCAGGTCTCTTATGAAAAATTGCATAGTATTTGCATAGGATATGCACACATCCTCTGGTATACTTTACACGATCTCTACATTACTGATACATGGAATACAGTGTAAATGTTAAGTATTTGTTACACTGTTTTGATCTTAAGGACAACAAGCAAAGAGCTGGGGATTTAGCTCAGTGGCATAAGCGTTTGTTTGCCTTGCAAGTGCGCAGTCGTGAGTTCGATCCCTGGTACCAAAAAAAAAAAAGGACAACAAGCAAATCTTAATGTGTTCCACACAGACCCATTGTACAGTTTGGTTGAATCTGTGGAAGGTTGAGTATAACTGCTTCTACATCTGATACTGAATGAAATGCTTTTACAAACCTTCCTACAATATATGTATAGTTCTAAGGTAGACTGGATCTGAAAGAGTACTGTTATATGGTTTATGTTGCATTTCTGGATTTCTACCAACTTCATGTAAACCTGACCAGTCCTCACTCGTCTTCCTCCATTTGAACACTACATTACTTTTCTTGTAGTTCTTATTACAGTAAATATATTGCAGTAAATACTATGTAGTATTTATTCAGGAGGAAAGCTATGATTTTTTATTGTTTGGTTTCTTGAATTTATGAACTTTGTCAGGTGGAGGGAGACATTTCAATCTCCTTGCAAAAGGTGGGAGTTAGTGCTGGGCATGGTGGTCAATATGCCTGTAATCACACACTCAGGAGGCATGGTGTGAGTTTGAGACCAGCCTGGACTACATAGCAAAACCATATCTTAACAAAACAAAACAGAACAAAATAAAACAAAGGTGAAGTTAGTAAAGTTGATGCCTTTAAAAAGTGACTGTGATGATCTCCAAATTAGTAATAAATATCTGCTATATTTTTTGATGTAAAAAAAAATCAGAAATTGTAAGTTTTACACTTTCTGCAGCTTACAACAAACTAGTAGTGATTTTATGTTCAAACTACTTAGAAGTAATTTACCATTTTTTTAATTGAAAGCTAACAGAAATCTCAGTTTTTCTATTTTATATAACTTAGAACAAAATGTATTTGATAGAGTAATGATGCTGAAGTAATGAGAGCTTGTTAAAAAATTACATAGGAAAACACGCAAAACGTGCTTTAGCCTGCTTTGCCCTTTATGACACTGAAAGTGACTCATTCTATTCGTTTGTTTGTTTGTTTGAGACAGGGTCTCACTGTGCAGTTCAGGCTGGCCTTGAGCTTACTCTGTAGCCCACGCTGTTCTCAAACTTGCAATGATTCTCCTGTCTCAGCCTCCTGAGTGCTGGGATTATAGACATGTATCACCACACCCAGCTACTTACCCTGTTCTAATAGAGCTTGCAAAGAAGTGATGGTAGTTCGAAACTTTTATGTGAGGAATTATAACATAGATAAATTCTGAGCAAAACTTATTTGTGTCTTTTTGCAGGAAGAGAGAAAATTTTCAAAGACTGTGCAAGAGAAGGTGCAGAGCAGTTATCTGCATTCACTTCTGGAAATGGGAGAGCTGCTGAAAAAAAGGCTTGAGACCACAAAGAAACTAAAAATTTAAAGACGTATAAATTATAGGCACTGATGACTCTAAAGCAGAAATGACAATACCATCTTCCAGGCAAAAGCAACATCTGGTTGACCATCATTGTAATCCAGAACTTCCTCATAAAATGCATGAAGGACTTCGATCGTGAATTAATTTTTTAGATATTAAATATATACAACTGATTAAGTTATTGTATATAAACCAGAAGCAGGACCCTCATCTGGGTTTGACCACTTTTTATACATGTTCATATACATACGGCAGCAACAAGAGTACCCTACTTTTCTTCCCTTCCATCAGCAGAAACACCGGAGGTGGGGGGGAGTGTAAAAGCAGCAATAGAAATTAAGTGTAAAGTATCAACCTCAGAGCAGCCCTCCCATTAAAGCAGTGGGAGCTGTTGGAAGCAAAAAGTAGTGGTAGAGGGGGTCATGATTGGGAGCAGGTCATTGTCCACAGCAACAGACTCATTTTGAGGCTTTCTCCGCTATGTCACTCCCACTGAACTCAAGGCAAATCCACCCTTGGATGAGACTGAGCAGAACTTGCTCAGAAAGGCGCCACTCAGATGACCACAGGTGCTCACTTTTGACTTGACAGTCTTGATAGTCAAGACGTTCCCATCCCAGCTCCTGAGAGTTAAATCTCACACAGAAGGGAAGAAAGCTCTCTCAATCTACTGCTGTTTAGAGAGGAAAGCAGTGCAGGCCACTTACTGAACCTGCTGAGGACTAGTTTGCTGTCGTTTATCCAACTGGGAATCACTATTTTAGAGAGAGGTGTACATAATTTATACAGGCAAGTCTGCTGGTTCTTTCATTGGTTTTGAGTCATTCTGCAGTTGATTTGAGTCATATATATATGACATATGTATACACATACATATATATGCATATATGTATGCTTGAAAATTAAGATTTACTATTTTAGTGTTTTTAATTTGATTTGGGATGAATCAATTTAACCTAGATTTTAAGTTTTAGGCTGGCAAAGGAAATGTTATCCAGTGGATTTAATGCTCAGTCTGATTTCTTGAAACTTGAGAATTATACCAGGATGGTATTTACTTTGTTCACCTGGAGGTCTGATCCCCAAGACTGTGTAGCTTCAAAAGTTGATCTGATAGAAAAGATAAAAATTGCTCTTGAAAATGTTATGCAATTTTAAAAATTTCTTTGGTAACTTTTTGTGTGCGTGTGCGTGTGTGTGTGTGTGTGAATCCTTGCTTCTGTTTTTGGTCTTTGTTACTTAAGTACAGTTTAAAGTTAATAATTCTTTAAGAGCAAAGCAATGAATTTGATGAGGAAATTCAAGCATTTGACAGAGGATTGGTTTTAAAGGCCTCAATGATCCTTTCATATGTACTGCTCAAGTGAAATGTGATACTTATTGTAAAAGCAACCAAAAGAGAACTGGGAAAATCTGTGTGTCCAAAGTTTGCATTTTCGTTCCCTTATCTTGATTTTCTTAGGTTACAGTTTGATAGGGTGTTTAATAACTGTTTAAACTTCAAGAAAACTTTTAGAAATTACATTATCTGTTTAAAATAAGACTTGTTGGAAAA
Source organism: Hydrochoerus hydrochaeris (assembly GCA_004027455.1). NCBI lineage: Eukaryota > Metazoa > Chordata > Mammalia > Rodentia > Hydrochaeridae > Hydrochoerus > Hydrochoerus hydrochaeris. Next base: position 90,857 of record PVLA01005027.1, on the reverse strand, counting down.
GCTAGTCCATCAAGTAATTTCAAAATGCTATTTTTGATATAAATTGGTACTCATGGCCATCAGACACCCCATCTTCAAAGGAAGAACTGTCTCAAATGAAATGAAAATTCAGATTCTGAATCTCATTTAATGATAACATATCATTATTTCATAAAACTGTTGCCTATTTTAGATGGAACTTTGTGTGTATGCAGGGATGGGAGGGATGTATGTATGGCATGTGTTCTTAGAATGATGTTTCTTTGAATATCCAAAAAAGTACTGTACATAGAAATCTTCTTTAAAACTTCTATCAACTGACCATGATCAATCTAGCATATGTATGCTTGGTGGGCTGGCCTTGGTCCTCAGGGACAGTTTGTGACTCTGGTGATCTACCTAACCAGTCTCCTGGCTAGGGGTATCTGGACCTCTCTTGGTTTTACTGACAAATGATGTTACTTTTGAAGTTATGCTTCCTTTGTTACTTGCTTGTTTTCCTACTGAATGTAGCAATTCAATTAGATCCAACTCTCACGTTTTGAGATAATTGTAAAAAGAATGAAATTATGCAGAAATGGCCAATATCTTTTATCAATCTATTCTTTTGGAATCTGTCATGCACTATAAATTGTGTACAGTTAAAAAATTATATCTATATCTATATATATATATATATTCTTACATGAGTAAAAAGCACCCTCTCCCAGCAATTGTATGTCATTGATATTTGAAGAAAATTCCCAAATAACCTGTTGCTGCTGCTGTTTTTGGTTTGTATGGTTTTTTGTTTTGTTTTGTTTTGTTTTTGTGTGATAAATTGATATTTTAAAAAAAAGGAAAGGAGAAAAAACATGACTACTGTTTACAGACTGAAAAATTACTGCTTTTTATACTACTGAGATCCTAAGTTAAGATTCTCCAAAGCAAATACTTGGTTTTAATCATTTATCTGATACAGATAAAAGGTAGAGAAACTTTTAGAATTCTCCACAGAATGGAAAATGTACAAATGCCTAGTTGTGTTGCCCATCAACTTTGTATATTTTCATAATTTTGTTTAAAATTGCATTATATTTTGCAATCACTATGTTCAATCTGGATTTGTCTTTCATTTTAACTTTTAATATATAAAGGGGTTTCAATGTATCTAAAGGTTTGTTATTGAAACTTCCTATTTGATGTGATTTATTAATATGGGAAGTCTATAGTCTTCCTTCTTAAACTTAAGAGTAACAAATTACTTTAAACTGGATGGGTTAATTTATATAAACATTTTCATTTTCAGTTGGCATTTCTGCCTGGTTCATTCCCCCTCCCCTGATTCTTAGAAGCCACAGCCTTCTCAGTGGTGTAACTCATCTCAACTCTGTATTGAGTGCTGTATCCCCTGTAAAAATTTATTATTTGTGAGTTTACATTTTTGTTCTAAGGCCACCTGTGTTTGGCTTAAAAGTAATTCCTTCCATACTCACATTTATTAATTTAACATATTTGTGTGTATTGAACATTTATTATGTGTATGATTCCTAAATTTTAGGCTCTGCTGATAGAATGGTAAACAGGGTTCTGTATCTTATTTAGTGGCTATGAGATAGGGAAGAGGCAATAAAAACATTAGTTTACACTAAGTCTTGCTTTAAAAAGTAAATTAGGGGGCCAGAGATATGGCTCAGTGCCACAGCGCCTGCCTGGGAAATGCAAGGTCCTGAGTTCAATTTCTAGTTTGTAGTAAGGGGAAGACAAGATTTTTTTGTTCTAAATTTAGTGGGAGCTTGCTGGAGGACTTAATGGCAGGCTGATGACATTTACCCAAGAGTATTTGAACCCATAAACTGAGATTCAGAATTGATTTGGACATACTGGAAATAGTGCATATAGCTGTTTTCTCCTCTGGTTTCTATTCTATCAAACTAAATCCACTTACATGTCCCTTAAATTTTTTTTTTTTTTTTTTTTTTTTAAGCTGGGGATAGTGGTTCTTGCCTGTAATCCTAGCACTCAGGAGGCTAAAGAATTGCTGTGAATTCAAGACCAGCTTGGGCTAGTTCCAAAAGGCCACATACTTTCCTATACCTCACTAAAGATTTCAGACATGTATTTTTAATGTTCCTGTGTTATTAGATGCTGTTACTTTAATACAGGCATTTGTTTCAGTGACGAGTGCTACCATGAGTCAACTGTGTATAATGACATCTGTGGGCTTCCTCCTGCAGTTTATACTTAGGGAGTACACACCTTTTCAGTAACCTCCAGCATATATCCCAGGAGGCCTGGGTCCCTGAAAAATGAACAAAAATCTAGTTTTCCCCCACCCCATGCCATCTTACATTCTTACTCTTCATAATGTTCAAATCTCTTAGATTCTTTGTTTTTATGAATGTCTGTTGATGCAACTCTACCTGTAACATTTTTCTGTGGTTATCAGTTAGCAAGAACTACTTGTAAATTAAAATTACTCTTGGTATATCCAATCAGCCTAGGTTCTCCTGCCCAATTCACATGGAAGTCGTGAGGTGCAGTTCTGCTGGCAGTCTTGATGTCACCAGGTAATACCACGTAAGGCTAGATGCCAACAATTGACACAGCCAGCTGCTGGCTGCTGGTCACTGCCACTATGGGCCATCACCATATGGTGCTGCTGTGTGCTGGACACTAAGTTGACTACTTGGTGCTGGTCTCTGCTCCTGGTCTTGAGCTCTTCCATGTTAACAATGCAGAATGTTAATTGCTCTTCCAACCACTCTGTCCACACTACTCAGGATAAAATTCCCAAGTAAATTGATGTGCGAAATCATGAGCAGGTTTATGGAACATCAGGGAGGGCCATACACAGGAAAAGCAAGGTTCAAAGAGCGCTAAGAACAGATATGCAAATAAGGAATCCGGCTCCCTCTCTGATCTTTGCCGCTTCAGGGTGCCCCCACCCTTTTTCAAAAAGGCAATAGTATCTTGCAAGGTGGTGGGAGTTAGGGCTTCTGAAGAATGGTGTGGTTTGATAACCAGAGAGGACACTGAAGCAAACTATCTCAGTCCATTGGGATGCAAGGGGTAGTAAAGGTAAGTAGGGGGACAGCTACTGGCCAAGTCACATCTGTCCAGCCCCTCCAGGAAATAAGAGAGGTACTTACCTGTCTCATTGGCACTATTTTAGAAGATGTTCCTTAGAACAAAATTGTTCATGCTGAGTGGCATTATACCAGTAATGCCAGGACTGGGAGGCTGTGCTGAACTATATAGTAAGACTTTGTTTCAAAAACAAAAGGACTCTGAAACTAGGAGCCAGTCATAAGCATCCACCTCTCACCATATATGAGAGGTGGATGCTTATGTACAACTAAAATACCAGTGCAGCTGAAATTGTGGAAAATGAACAAGATTTCATCTTCGTTTAATTTGTGTGCATGCATTTAGACATTTCAGAAGCTGAAAGTTTGATGGCTATTATTTTGTTTCCAGACAAGGTCTTGCTATATAGTCCAGGCTGGCCTCAAATTCACAACAATCCTCCTGTCTTAGCCTCCCAGTGCTGGTATTACTGGTGTATGCCACGATATTCAGCCTGGTGAGATCTTGTGATTAAGGCTAGGGATACAGCTCAGCAGCACTAGCACCTGCCTGGCAAGTACAAGGTCCTGAGTTTGATTCCTGATACCAAAAAGAAAAAAAGATTAAGTAGTTAAGTATGAGATGTGTTCATTCACTTGGGAAGCTTACATAGATAATTGCACATCACTCAAGTGAAAAAATTTGGAAGTCAACTTTTATTGTTCTGGAGACATGGTCTCGTAGTTCAGGTTGACCTTGAACTCACTATGTGGCTCAGGCTAGCCTTGTAACTCAACAGTGATCCTCCTGTTTCAGCCTGCCAAGGACTGGGATTACCAGTGCACACCAAAGCCAGCTCCACACTGCTTTTTAAAAGTTGGTATTTAGCTGGGGATTTAGCTCAGTGGCATAGCACCTGCCTGGCAAGTACAAGGTCTTGAGTTCAATCCCTGGTACCAAAAACCAAAAACAAAACCAGTTGGTATTTACTGAGTAACAAACAGGGATAAAGTCACTTAACTGGGAATTATGTCATTTAGTTGTCTACACTCTTAAAACAATTTACTATATGTATCTCACAGATCATGAAAAATAATTGTACCCACCTCAGCTATTGAGTTTTGACAAGGGTAACATATTTTACCACCTACAGTTAATCCATAGGACTCTGAATATCAGTGGAAACAAGGGTTGTGCTTTAAACTGAGACCAATTTCAAGAGTTAGGAGGATAATTTGTTTCCCTGGCAGAGTGGAGTCCATAAGAGCTTAGACTAAAAAACAAAAGAAAGTTATAGCTTGGAATTTGGAAGAAAAAAAAAAAAAGGCTTCAGGTCCACTTAGCCAAAACACTGAAACTTTATTTGGATCAGAATGTCATGGACCTGAGCAGTATCTGCCTCTTTATAGCACTGATTCTTTCACTAACTGTTACAGGGTAAATGCTCCAACTGTTCCCGGACTGGCTCTAGAGGTGTCCCACACGTGGTTACATCAGCATCAATGTCCAGGCATATTCAGGGCTCAGATTTCTGGTTTAATACCAGTTTTTTCCACTATCCCTTATAACTCACAAAAGTCTTGTAGCCAACAGGTAATTTTCCCTTCCCTTCCCTACCCCAGTAAACCCTGGGACACTGCAGAGTGCTTTTTCACAGTTCCTCCTTCTCTGCCCCCTTCTTTTGGAAGGCAGTTAGGATATTTAAGCTCTTCTGAAGCTCCTCCTTCTTCCCGTCACTCATCTTATTCTTCTCAATCAGCTTGGTGATTCGAGACATCTCTGTTGCTGGGAAGTCCTCACCTTGATCTAAGACCTTCCCCATGATCTTCAGGTATTGCTCAGCCCACTTCTTTTCAGTCTCTTTCACACTTGAAAGGTTATCCTGCCCCTGCTTCAAGAGGGCCTGGCGGGCCTCCACACTAGAGGCCCTGATGAAGTCCCCTGCCAGGGAGTCATAGGCAGGCAGGCAACCAGGCATACCTAGGTAGACTCCCTGCCCCTTTAGCCAGCGCTGGATGGCTCCAACCTTAACTGCCCCACTGTATGGGACTGGGTTCTCAAAGTCTCCATCCCGGAAGAGGTAAAAGACTGGGTAGTTCTCTTTGTCCAGCTTGTACTTCTCACTCAGCTCCATGTTCAGTTTGTCACCATAATCTGTGAAAAGAAAGCAGAGATAAGCAAGACTATGTTATGGGCAGGGTATTACTGTAGGGTCTAAATAGACAGAGGAGAATAATTTTGGCTGTGTAATGGCTCAAAGTGAGAGCCTGGTTTTAAGTCATCCTTCTGAATATTTTATGTCCGCTATGTGCTGGATGCTGTTTTAGGTACTAAGGACCTAGCTGTGAGTCAGACTAGCAAGCTCTCTGATGTAAGTTATTAAGTGTCACGATGAAAATAAAACAGGGTGATGGGACAAGAATGGTAAGAATGTTCACTTTCAGCAGCCATGGAAGGCTTCTAATGGCAACTGAAGGACCCAGATGTCATATGGCCAGCTTCATGCAAATAAATGAAGCGAGAGGACCAGCCACGGACTATTTAAGGATTACAAATTTCAATCTGGCTGGAGCTTAATGAGAAAGGGGAGCATGTGATAGGTAATGAATATAGTCCCTGCCCCCATGGGCTACTGGGAGAATAAGTATACATGAGAGTTTCAGAGCCGAGTGCTCTGGTAGGCACTTCCTGGTAGTATTTGCAGTATACTTCCTAACTGGTAGCAGGAGTTCCAAGGGCTGGTACTGGACAACTGATTTCTTAGACCTCAGCAAAAAATGGCCCAGCAAATATTACTAATTCTATCGGAATTAGTAATAAGGTTCTAATTCTAGTTCTGCCATTTAACAGCTCACTCTAGGAATTTTCTTGATTTGAAAAATGGGGGGAAGGATACCATAACATTTCCATCAGTTATCTCAAGGATGAAATACACACAGTAGCTGGGCATACAGTAGACATGTGCCACCATGCCCGGCAACATTATTATTCAAAAAAACCCAAAGTGAGGTATAACTGAGTCAGAGTTGACCAAATGCTGCAGAGAAGTGTGCCAGCTATCTCTACAGGGACCAGACTCATAAATTCCCAGCTTACAGCGGAATGCAGCATCATAGTTGGGAAGATGCTGGGTCTGCTAAGTGCTTGCTACTGCTATGATGAACAGGTAGGTGGTTTGTATCGTCAACCCCCATCTCTTCCATACTGAGGATTGGACCCAGGGCCTTTGCACTGAACTACATCCTCAACTATTTTTTATTCTGTGACACAGTCTTGCAAAGATGGGCTTACAAACTCTTGCCTCAGCCTCTTCAAGTGCTGGGATTACAGGCATGTGCCACCATGCCCATGGTGGAGTCCTGGATGAGCCCCTCTATACCCTATGGTTCAGTATGAGAAGTCACTGAAGCCCCTTGAACCTCAGTTTTTTAAGTCCATACCTGAGATCCCCACCTCTGCCACCAGGAGATCATCGCTGGAGGCCGAGTTTTCAGCCAGGCGCTTGAACTCGTCCTGCTTCTCACCATAGGGGTACTGGGTGTCAAACTTCACCAAGACGAACTTGCTTTTGGGAATGACCTGAGGGTGCATAAAGTTGAGCAAGTGGGGTTAATCCAGGGACTGTGGGGTTAATTCCCCTTCCCTGAGAGCCCCTATTTAAGAAACAATGGAAACAAGCCTAGAAAGGATATAAGCTCTTCCAACCTAATATTCATACATTCACCCACAACTCATCTGTTGGGTACCATTAGGTGCCTGTTAACACTAACGAATGAAAGGTTCAGTACACATTGTACAACCTAATCTAGAATACACAAACGTCGCTAAAACCAAGGTCTTCCCCTCTACTGTTCTTTCAGTAAGGCCAAGGAGGCCTTCAGCATGCATGCCATCATCCCAGGACACCTTTCTTGAAGAAAACTGAACCAGAAATCTGAAAATATAAACAAAACAATCTAAAAAGGTATTGGCTAGAGGCCAGAGTTCACATGCAGCCATTTCAGGGCAGACAAAGTTGGTGAAGGTAAGGTTTGCATGATGTTGGTTTCCTTTGACTACATCTTAATGTCTTAAACTGCCAAGACATTATTTTAATTGTAGTAATATAAAATTTGCCTTTTGAAAGTAGAACCTAGTGCATTAACCATGTTATGTAAGCATCACTACTATCTACTTCCAGAATATTTTCATCAACCTAAAAAGAGAACCCTGTACTTATTAAACATTTACTCTCTAGTCTTCTTCCTTGCCTCAGCTGTTGGGATCTGTCTGTTTATTTTTTGCTATATAGTTAAGGCTGACCTTGAATTCACTATGTAGCCCAAGCTGGTCTTGAACTCCATTCTCCTGCCTCAGCCTACCAAGTGCTGAGATTACAGGTGTGTGCCACCATACCTGGCTGGATTTGTCTATTTTTTGATGGAATCGTGCAACGTTTTTATGATTTGTTCTTGTAGTACGTATCAGTAACTCATTCCTTTTTTAACCACATAAACTGTTTTTGTCTCTGTGATGGGTATCTGGGGTGTTCCTATCTTTTGGCAGTTGTGTATATTACTACCCTGAACATTCACATTTTTACCTGAACACTGTATTCAATTCTTTTGGGTATCCCTAGGAGTGGAACTGAGGAGGTCATATGGTAAATCTTCATTTAACTTACTGAGGAACCAAAGCTCTTTCGATGCACAGATTTTATCTAACAAGCTGCCTCTGGTCGGTAATATTGCCTTCCCTTCCTCCACAACTTTTTGCTTTTCTACTTCAGGGATCACTGGTCAGATTTTCATCACAGGCAATCACTGCCTATAATTATGTCAGGCTGACATGATTCCAGCTGCTGGCAAATAACTAAATGTTTCATGTTAGTCTATGTCCCTTACTGTGTGGTGATGTCTGTCTGGGTTTAAGTTTTTAAGAATATTTAACAATGCCTAGAGATACAAAGAAGTAGAAGTCAGAACAGGTTATCTTTAATGGTTAATGACACCAAAAGTCTGAGCTCTGGGGGCCTAAAACAGGAAAGACTTAAAATATAAATCACATCATATTCCCTCTGGCCTGTTTCAGTTCAACACATTATATTCGTTTCACTCAGGGCCCATTTGTTTTCTGCTGAATGTGATGCCCTTCCCCCAGTTCTCTGCATGTCCGACTCTATCAGTCAAGGCTCAGTTCAAACATTCCCTTCCAATGCACAAGACTCCCTTAACCATCTAATACTGCTTCATCCCTATCACACACCTCCATCTGATGTATTTTCTTTACTGTATTAGTCACTCTCTGGAATCCTTATTTGCTTATGCACTGATGAAAGTAAGGATGTGGTCTGACCTGTTCTCTGCTGCATCTCTAGGGTCCCAGTGTCTGGACTGCAACAGATGCTCTGAAAACACATGATGATTGAACAGAACTCTGGCAGTGTTTGGCAGCAGATACTACATGTCCAGAAGAAAACATGTCTAAAAAAGCACAACATAACCAGCACTCTGGGATGCTGAGGCAGGAGGATCACAAATTGGAGCCCAGTCTGAATAAATTGCATGAGCCCCTGTCCCAAATTAAAAAAACAGCAATAATTAAACACACCACAGCATTCCTATCTTCAAGGAATTCTATTACATTATGCAGTAATACTAATAACCATACAGTAGTCTGACACTGAAATAGAATCGAGACCTCTATTTGTTCTGAATGGCAAATATTTACAGAAAAAATGTTTTCTTGCCTCCTCCCCAATTGTTTTCACTACTGCTAATGAACCCACCACCTTCATATTGAAGCACATCCCCAGCTCTTATTTTTTTATCTTGTGACAAGTGTCTTGCTAAATCACCTATGTTGGGCTCGAATTTGTGATCTTCCTACCTCAGCCTCCTGCTAGCAATCTTCTATTTTATTTTTGTTTTCTTAAAAAAGCATTTATTGATTACATTAATTTGTGTTAATTCAGGCCCCTGCTTTTTTTGTGGTACCAGGCATCAAACGCTCGGCCTCACATGCTAGACAAGTGCTCTGCCACTAAACTACACCCTCAGGCGCCGGGTTGGAGTCATTATCTCTCTCTCTCTCTCTCTTTTTTTTTTTTTTTTGTCTGAGCTGCCTCAAGCTCACTTTGTAGCCCAGGCTGGTCTAGAACTCGCAAAGATCCTCCTGCCTCAGCCTCCCAAGTGCTGGGATTACAGGTGAGAGCCACCACACCCGGCAGTCTTTATCTCTTAATTGCTTTACAAATCTCTCCATATCCCTCTTCCTGGAGAAAACTCTTCTATACCTATCATCAGGCAACGTGCTTCTTCAAAGTACTATAGAGGAATGTTCTTTTCATTGAATACAAAGTTATTAAGGATTCTTCATGTGTCAGGCACCTGTTTGAAGTGAACACAGCAGTAAATAAAATGGATTGGGTCTCCCGTTCTAACTGACTTAAAAAGCCAAGAAGCAAAAAGATGTATAAATCACTGAAAGGTAAAATATGAAACAAAGTTGATAGACAAAATACTAGAAAACTCCTGTAGTGTTCAATGGTGATGGAAAACAGTGACATTTGGAAAGAGATTGGAACTATGGTTCATCTATGCAATTTTTTTTTAAGACAGCGTTGCTCTACATAGTTCAGGCTGGCTTTGAACTCAGTAAGTAACCCAGGCTGGCCTCAAACTGGTGTTGATCCTCCTGCCTCAGTTTCCCAAGTGCTAGGAATACAGGTCTGCACCACCACGCATAGCAATGCAACAAATTAGCCCCTTCTATATGACAGGGATCCTGTAAAATAGCTACTTCTTCACAAGCATGCTTGTCCCAGCGTGAGGGACAGGTTAACGATGATGACACACACACAAAAAACAAATAAATAAACAAAAACAGTGATGGGCAGGCTCTCCAGAGAAACAAAACAGGATAATATGATTGGAACTTTGGTCTGAGGGTGGCAAGAAATCAAAGAAAGTCTCTGAGAGGTAACCAAGGAACAGCTAGTGCAAATGCCCAAAGGCAGTAATGAGCTAGGAACATTCAAAGCACAGAAGGCCTGTATGACTAGGGGCTGGGATGGGGTGGGGTGGAATGAGAAGAGAGAAACAAGGGAGATCAGTTAGGACTTGTGAGGAGCCTGAAAGTGGAAAGAGAGAGGCCAGTGAGTTCACAGCAAACGACCAATGCAGAGGAGCAAAGACAGGAGTAGCACCAACAGACTAGAAGATACTGTTCAACATTATACTCCAAAGCATCCCTCTAGTCACATCTGGACAGTGATGTTACCTGATTCCCAATTTGCCAAAAAAGGATGAAAAACACTGGGCACTAGTGGTGTGTGCCTGACAACCAACATCCATTGCTAACTTTTCAAATTCTCTGAGACTTTGTTTTGAATAAACTACAACTGCCAAGTCCACAACAAGCAACTCTTTCAAAAATAGAAGAGTTCAATCACTTGCGAGAGATACATTAGAGCTCCACTTCAGTTTCACTTCCTCACAACCAGTACAAAAATTACAATGACTCGCTACAGTTTCTCGCAACACTTAGCTTGCCAATCTAGAGGAAGTTAAAAACTGTTAACTGGAGACAGATGCAAAAGGAGGGAAGTAATGTTGCATTCAACATTTCCACCATCCATTCACTCAGACCAGGATTCCAAATTTCTTCCATGCCATTACCCTATTTTATTAATTTTCTTCTCAAACCCAAGATGGTCCCTGCAAGGATGGCTGAACTCTAGCTTATACTTAACGCCTGCACTTTTCTAGGCGATGCGTAATGCATCTATATGGCTTACGTGTTGCAAAGTATGTTGCAATCCAACCTCAGAGAAGGCCCAGAAATCATACTAACGAGTTCTCCCTGCTACTCTCATCGCAATTGGAGGCCGGGTGCCGTCCACTTCCCTCCACCCTCTGGTCTCCCACTTGTGACTCGAATATTGGATTTAGCCCGAGACCTTGTTCCTAAAGAAAGCGAAGGCATAGCTAGCTGCACCTAGAGTGCATTTTTGCAGCTCTTTCGTAAAAGAGGAAGCAGGAATAAATGCTGGAGAGGAGAAGGTGGGCCGGGCCCCTGGAGCGCGTGTGCTGAGGTCAGGGAATGTCCCTGGCCCAGACTCCACTGGCCCTATAGGATCGTGAGAAGTCTTTCGGTTGTCGCAACTAGACTACCTTCCGCCAGTCCGCAGCGCCCAACGTCCCCCACGGGCGTGCGCTCCTCTGGACGCCCCTATTCCACCTGTGGGCTGGGCTCCCTGCCCTCGTTACCTTATAGAAAGTGACTGTATCCAGGGGAAGGGCTCCCTTAGTGTGCAGGCCGCTGCCGCCATGAGGGGCGAAGAAAAGCAGGAGACCCAGGAAAAGGGGAAGCAGAGAGGAGAGAGAAGCAACACGGGGCACAGCGGCAGCCATAACGCAGGATTCTGGGAACCCGAGGTAAGATAGCTGTAGAAGAAAACGTTCCGAATCAGCAATCACGTGACCACGAGGGCGGTGCCGTGCGCGCGCACGTGCACACTTCGGGAGGCTCCTGTCTGCCTAGGGTGAGAAGGAGGGGCTACCTAAGGGGCGGGGAAATAAGGCTGCCGCGCACGCGCGCCAGCCCAGGGTTAGAGGCTAGTCCAGTGGGGAAGTGAGCGGGAAAGCGGGATCTCCGTGCACGCGCACTGGATGAACCTTGAACGGTCCGGCGGGGTGTGTGTGTGTGGCGTGTTTGTGTGTGTGGTCTGGCGGGGGTGTGTGTGTGTGTGAGTGTGGGTGTGTGTGGGGTACTATCGCGAGAACGGCTGGGGGAGGGCAGGGGGCTAGGAGAGACCATCGCGCACGCGCATTTCTTGAGACTCTCCTTGGTTCCGTCCTGTTCCATCCGGTCAGTGGCCGCATGAGGCGGGAAAGTCGTGCATGGCGAGGCTTTAGTGATTCGTGTCCTGTCCCTCCTCCCGGTGGACGATAAAGCCTTTCGTTCGGCAGGCCGTCGAAGGGGACCTGCGCCTGTCCGCTGTTAGTCTGTCATTCTCAGCGACTCCCTTTAGCCTGGGTTTGGGTCGTTGACTCACTAGGGTGGGTGAGGCCCTTTGGGTTGACCTTATGGCCGCCAAGGCCCAGTCAGGCTGCCTCTGAGGAGAAAACCTCAGCCGGGAGGCATCGGATCCTATGAAAACAGGATTTAGGGAAAGACCTGTCAATGTCCCTGGGTCTCAGGAACATTGAAAAAATTCTGTTCAACATAGTTGGTCATTTCATAACTATGCCAGGTTCTAGTTCTGTCTGTGAGACTTAAGCACAGAGATGAAAAAGTTGTGTGCAAAGGCACTCATTACTGAGGAAGAAAAGGAAATAATAATATATCTCCAGCACCTTGTAGTTGATAAAACTGTACTTTTGTGAAAACACAAATAGAGATTTGGTCATGGAGTCAGTTCTTAACAGTTTTAGGTTGCCTTGTGTCCACGTGGGTTATAAGTTGTACTTTTTTTTTTTTTTGTCGTTTTGAGACAGGTTCTCACTATGCAGTTCAGGCTGGCCTTGAACTCACTTTATAACCTAGGTTGGCCTCGAATTCACAGTGGTACTCCTGTCTCAGCCTCTTCAGTGCTGGGATTACAGGTGTGCACCACCAGGCCTGGCCAGTTGCACTTTTTCATACAGAAACTAGGATCAGTTGCCCTTGACACAGTTCTCTGTTCACCATCTCCTCTCACTTCTCAAATGGTTGATCAAGACATCTCTGCTTTCTACAGCTGCCTCCTGGTGACCACCTCTCAGGGGGCAGTAGATATAGATCACTTAATTAGCCTCCCTGGTTTTCACTCCAGCATGGATTGCAGATATGCCACAGTGACCACCTCTTGTCACATTTGACTTGCTGGGACTTGTCTGCCTGCTTTAAATGCCTGATTAAAACTTTACAACAAACATGTTTGGATATCAATAAAGGTACTGACTCACAAGTCACCTTCTGTCCCTGCTTGCGCTCATCCTGGTATGTGTGGCCTTTAGGCCTGCTGTATGCCACCCAGGACCTCTTAAATTTCAAGCGTTTTAATTCTTTCTTCTCTCCTTATTACAGGGTGCTCTCCATTCTAGAAATCCTAAATCATAATTTAATGCTGCTCAGGAGTGTCAGGGACCATGATAGACAGAAGATGACTTTTGTGCCAGATCTTGAAAAATGAGACATTCACGAGGCAAAAGGAAGTAGGATATTTCTAATAAGAGGTAAAGCATACCCAAGCATGCTGCAGAACTAAATGAGATGAATCTGTGTAAAGGTAAATGGGGGCAGATTCTAAAGAGTCTTACCAAGCAAGCTAAAGAGCATTACCAAGCTAAAGGGCCAGGAGTTACCAGAGGTTCTAACCAGGAGAGTGTTATAACATTTGTGTTTAAAAGCATTACTTATGGTACTGGGTATAGTGGCACATCCCTGTAATCCCAGCATTTAGGAAGCTAAGGCAGGAGGATTGCAGCAAGTTTAAGGCCATCCTGGGTTACATACTGAGTTCAAGGCTAGTCTGAAATATATACCCAGACCTTGTCTCAAAAAAATAAAATACACTAACATAAAGTAAACCAGGCATGGTGGTGCATGCCCATAATCCTGGCACTGGGGAGATTGAGACAGGATCACTGAGTCTGAGGCCAGCCTGGGCTACAAAGTGAGTTTGAGGCCAGCCTAAACTGCATAGTGAGAACCTGTCTCAAAAAGACTAGTTAATTAATTAATTAATTAAAATCACTCAGGAATGAAGGGAATAGATTGAAAAAGATAAGGGGGAAGTCAAGGAGTCCAGATGTCTTGGTTTTCTCTCCTTGCTGGGACAAAAACGGTTTATTTAGCTCACTGATGGAAGAGATTTCAGTCCATAATCAGCTGGCTTCAAGGCAGGGTGATATGGCACTGGGGCAACACTTCAAGATAGCAGCCAGAGCAAAAGGGGAAATAAACTTCTTTTCCTCCCTTACATTGAACATGGGCCACCTGCTCCCTCCAGGGAATCTCTGTTCCCTGATCTTGAACAGGATGAGGGTATTTATAAGAACCTTCGCTCCCTGCTGAGTCTGTCAATTAAACTTCTAAACTTCCCAAGTTGACACAGTATATCAAACGTAATACCAGACAAGGGTCTCTGGCAATATTCTAGTTGGTAAAGATTAAGTTCTGGTAATAGGATGTAAGAGTAGGATTGGAGCTGGTGTTGTAATTCAATAATAGAGCAGATACTTAGTGTACTTGAGGCTCTACATTTAAATCCCTAGTAACACACACAAACACAAACTAGGGCTGAAGAAATAATGATGAAATCAAGAAACTTTTAATGAAATTAAGAAACTTGTGTGGGATAGATTCACAGGATTTTAATAGATGTGAAGGTAAAAATATATATAATAAAGGGATTTAGCACCAAAATTAATCACCATATATGTTCAATAAATATGTGAATGTGTGTAAAATAGTCAGCAAAGATAACAGGGTCTAATCTTAGACAAATTTGATTGGATAGAAGTTTGGTTTTGGATTTTTTTTTTTTTTTTTTAGTACTGAGAATTGAATCCAGAACTTTTGCACTGGTCAAACTCTTAACAGTTCCATTTCAGCCCACATATTACACTTTGGAGATATCATGTTCCTTAGAGTTGTTTTCTTTTGCAAGATTTTGTTGATGTTAACACTAGATGTCTTAATGAAGATTTAAAGCTCATTTCACTTCAAACATATTATGGCCCGGGTGTGGTAGCCCAGGTCTTTAATGCCAGCAATCAGTAGGTTGAGGCAAGAGATTGCTGCAAGTATGAGGCCAGCCTGGGCTACAAAGTGAGTTTACGGCCAGCTCAAACTGCATAGTGAAACTCTCTTAAAAAGACCATAGTAAATAAATAAAACTCAAAAACAACAAAAAAACTATTATTGTAGAAGATTTATTCTACATTGTGATTTGTCCCAGGCCTAGTATTTCTCTAACAATTATTTCATTTTTTTTAATTTCTAATTTTTATACCATTAAAGTGGAATTTCACTGAGCAATGTGTGCAGAGATACATGATCCCATTGTTAGAAAACCTGCTAGCTGGGTATGATGGTGCATGCCTGTAATTTTAGCACTTGGGAGGTAAGGCAACGAGAATCACAAGTTCAAACTCAGCTGGGTAATTTAGCAATTTATTGAGATCCAGTCTCAAAAAATAAAAAGCATTCTGAGGATATAATAGCTCAATGTGAAGGCCCTGAGTTCAGTCCCTATTGCTGCAAACAAAAAAACAAAACAAAAACCTACTACCACTACAACTGCACTTCTGTGTGTGTGTGTGTGTGTGTGTGTGTGTGTAGTGTTTTCAAAAATACGGTAAATATTTAAATTTTAAAAATTTCTTATAGTAAGAGACACATTGCCATTAACCTGCCCCAACCCTTCCCAGTGCTTCAAAAACACTTAACCCACCATTCTTTCCACTTTCTGAAGCCCTTCTAAATATTTTTTGTGTGTGTGTCTTTAGTTGCACTGTTGCGGCTGCCTTAATGTCTTGATTCACTTCAAAACAATTACCTTTCATGGTTATTTTGACTTTGAGGGAGAACCAGAAGTCACATGATGCTAGATCCTGTAAGTAAGGTAGATGAAGACATATACCATAATGTTTTTGCAAGCTATTGACGCTTGTCAACAGCTTTCACTATAATTTTAATCATACCTCATAAAGACACTCAAAAGAATTCCAGAACTGCTAAAAAGTGGCAAGAATCATGAGATATGTGTCTATGAAGTAAGAGGAAGTATTCTGAAAGCAATTAATGGCACTGTGTCTTTTACTGAAATAGATTTTTAAACATTTGGACATCATCCCATATTTCAATGTGTTTTGACAGGCATAAAGATACAGAGAAATATTCTGGGCTTTTAATATTAGTTGGGGGAGTATAGAAATAGAAAATAAGAGTCTTGGTCAAAGAAAAAAGGTGTTTTTTTTTTTTCCGGTACAGTAATTGAACTTATGACCTTAGGTTTGCCAGGCAGGCACTATGCCACTGAGCTACATCCCTGGCCCTGGAAAAAAGTTATTATACATAATGTTGATAAAAACGTGAAATACTATGCAGTTACTGTAAATATGTAAAAATAAAATATGGATATGAATAAGAACTAAATAGTTAATATTAGATAAGTGCAAAAATCGTTTTGACTAGAAAATGAGAAGGCAGGAAACATTTTACTTTGGATTTCTGTTATTTGAATATTGCTTTTGCAATAAAATAACAACAATTTAGAAAACATTTAGTATCTAGGGATCAAATCACATAAACAGAGATGTTCTTTCTTTTGTCCGACTTTTTTTTTTTTTGGTGTTTTTTGATACAGGGTCTCTCTGTGCAGTTCAGGCTGGCCTTGAGCTCATTTTGTAGCCTAGGCTAGTCTCGAATTTACAAGGATCCTCCTGCCTCAGCATCCCAAGTGCTGGGATTACAGGCATGAGCCACCACGCCCAGCCTTTTGTCCCACTTTCAATTGATGTATTCATGTTGTTTTGTCTTATAAGCAATTTTACCCTTTGAGGAAGAACCAGAAGTCACATGATGCTCAATCATGTGAAAAAGGTGGATGAGGACATATACCGTAATGCCCTCCCCACATAGTACCTTTTCTTGACCACAGGGCTTTTGCACTGAGCTGCATCTCCAGTCCCTTATTTTATTTTATTTTATTTATTTTATTAAAACAGGATCTCCCTAAGTCACCAAGTTGCCCAGCTGGACTCAAACTTGTGATCCTTCTGCCTCTGCTTCCCAAAGAACTGGATTTGCAGGTATGTGGCACCACACCTAGCAGGCTCTTCTTTTAATTGGTCTTGTACATTGCCATCATATTAATAATCATGATAGTGTCACACAAAATAAGTATGATAATACTTGCTTTATAGGAGTATGGATAGATTAACTGAATTAATACCTGCAAAGCGTTTAGATCAGTGCCTGGCATATGGTACTTACTTACTAAGGATTAATTATAATGTTTGTTTGTTTGTTTGTTTGTATTGAAGTCTCAGTCTGTTTTCCCAGCTGTTCTCAAACTCATAGTCTCAAGTGATCCACCCACTTCTGCCTCCCTAGCAGTTGGAACTACACAGCATATGCCACCACATTGAGCCTAAAATACATCTTTTTTTTCCAGTGCTGGGAATCAAACCTAAGGTCTTGCACGTGCTAGGCAAGCAGTCTGCTACTGATCTACATTTCCATCCCTTTATAATTTTCTTGCTCAGGAATTTATAAGGTATTTCTTCAAGGTAAAATCCAAATACAAGAACACCATGCCTACTTCTTTTTACTTTTTAAAATTTTGCTGCTAGAAAATGTAATATTACATATGGTTCACATCAGATTTCTACTAGATAAGGGGAATTTATAGTAGTTTAAAGATAAAACTGTTGCTACTTTTTCATCTTAATATGTCTTTTTGGTCATTTATTTTTCAGTACTGGAGATTGAACTCACAGCCTCTCATATACTAAGAATGCTCTTTATATTAACTTTTAAGGATGATGCACAATATAGCTCAGTGGTAGAGCATTTGCTATGTTAACTTCTATCTTATTAAATAAACGTTATTCTGAAATGTAAAATCTTTTTTTTAAATTAAGTTTATTGGTACAATTTAGAGATACATAACGATTATATTCATTATAGAGAATTTGCATCTGTGTATGACATACCCTGATTCTTCTTTCCCAATCCCCTCTTCTTTTTTTGTAATGTTTTCTTTCTTTTAAAAACAAAACCATACACAACAATAAAAATGATGATACAGAATTTCAAAACAAAATAATAGGAAATTAA
Organism: Hydrochoerus hydrochaeris; assembly: GCA_004027455.1. Classification (NCBI taxonomy): domain Eukaryota; kingdom Metazoa; phylum Chordata; class Mammalia; order Rodentia; family Hydrochaeridae; genus Hydrochoerus; species Hydrochoerus hydrochaeris. Next base: position 73,019 of record PVLA01005027.1, on the reverse strand, counting down.
CACTAGTTAATATATTGCATATTGTTATCTTCAAGTAATTGTTTAGATTACAAAATTTAGGCATGACAGTGTTCAAACAATCAAACAATGAAAGCACATACTGTTCTTTTTAATAAACAGATTAATAGTATAGTTATCTATCTTGTATATATCTCTATACATATATATATATATATATATCTTTTCCCTAGTATAAAAAAACTGAAAGAGTAAATAAGATCCAAAATATACAATTAGACATTGTGAAAATGAAAGGGAAAGAAAGTGGTCTAAACTGGGACAAGGGAAAGAAGATAAAAATGTTTCCTTCCATGTTACAATTTCACTTTTTCCAAAGAAGTACTTTTTAAAATTTTTTTTTATTTTAAAGAGAATAAAACCAAACAAAATGAAGACATAATAAAATCAAACAAAACAGAGCAGAATAAAACCAATCAAACAAAACAATGAAAGTGATACAGGACTTCAAGATAATAGGAAATCAAGTGACTACTATAATATATCATGTTATGGTTTTTTGGGGTTTTATGACAGTTTTACTGTACAGTTCAGGGTGGGCTTGAGTTCACTGTGTAGTCTAGGCTGGCCTTGAACTCACAACAATCCTGCCTCAGCCTCCCAAGTGCTAGGATTATAGGCATGCACCACCAAGCCTAGTGGCGGCTGCTGCTGCTTCTTCTTCTTCTTCTTCTTCTCCTCCTCCTCCTCTTCCTCCTTCTTCTTTTTTTTTTTTGGTCTGAGAGACAGTTTTGCTATACAGTTCAGGCTGGCCTTGAACTCACAGTGATCCTTCTGCCTCAGCCTCCCAAAATTTTATCATTGTATTGTTTTAGCTTTTCTCTTCTCCCTCCGTAGTTGCCCTTTCTTTTGAACAATTTCTTCCTGTTTCACAATACCTATTTTATACTTTGATCCTTATTTATTCTTTCGGTTTCTCACACCAGAGAAACAATGTGATATTTACACATGTATGTTTGATTTATTTCTTTAAGAGTATGGTCTCAAGGTGCATTCATTTACCTAGGAATGTCTCAAATTTATACTTCTTTATGGCTGGGTAGCTGTCCATTCTGTAAAAAAGCTCATCTTTTTGTTCATTCCTCAATTGATGGGCATTTGGGTTGTTTCCAAGATTTAGCTATTATAAACTGCTGCATTAAACATGAGTATGCATATATTGCTGTGGTATGATGTTTTTAATTTTTTTTTGTCTTTTTGAGACAGGATCTCGCTATGCAGTTCAGGCTGGCCTTGAGCTCACTTTATAGCCCAGGCTGGTCTCGAACTCTCAAGGATCCTCCTGCCTCAGCCTCCTGAGTGCTGGGATTACAGGTGTGAGCCACCACGCCTGGTGATATTTTTAATTCTTCCGGGAAGATACCAAGAAGGGGAATAGGTGGGTCCAGGGGGACCTCTATTCCTAGTTGTTTTGTTTTGTTTTGTTTTTTGCACCAGGAATCAAACTCAGGACTTTGTGCTTACCAGGCAGGCACCTGGCCCTAGTTCCATTTTTTTCCCTGGCCCTAGTTCCATTTTTTTAATCCACACTGATTTCCACAGTGGTTGTACTAGTCTACACTCCCACCAATAGTGGAGAAGTGTTCCTTTTTCCTCATAGCCCTGCCACCGTTCATTATTGGCTGATTTCTTAATGATGGCTGTTGTTTCTGGAGTAAGATGGAATCTCAGCATTGTTTTAATTTGCATCTCTCAAATGACCAGGGATGTTGAACATTTTTTCATATGTTTATTTGCCATTTGTGTAAAATGTAAGACCTTATGAAGATTAAAAAGCCCAAGAGGCTGGGCATGGTAGTGCATGCCTGTAATCCCAGCTTTGGGGTGGAGTTTGAGGGCAGCCTGGGCTACATAGTGAGTTGAGGTTCAGCCTGAACTGCGTGGGAGACCTTGTCTCAAAACTGATTAATTAACTTTGTGTGTGTGTGTGTGTGTGTGTGTGTGCGCCGGGGATGAAACTCACAACCTTGCCCTTGCAAGGCAGGCACTTAGGCCACTGAGCTAAATCCCTGGCCCTTAAATAATTATTTTTAAAAGCCCAGGAAGTCAAAGCCCCACTACAGCTGAAACCTTCTCTTGGTTAGAGTAATTATCAAATACTTCCAATCTGCATTGTGTCCCAGAAAGGCCACATAGAAGAAGTACATGGCTGCTAAATTCAGGGTTGAAAAGAATGGAAGGGACTGGGGATGTAGCAGTGGCACTGCACAGCACTTGCCTGGCAATTGTGAGGTGCTGCCTTCAGTCCCCCCACAAAAGGAAGTTTCTTCCTACTGTCACAAAATCAGCTAGTGGTAACAAGAATAGTGATACCTGGATGGCTAAGCTTTGCAAAATGTCTAATACTTAGGAGGCTGAGATAGGACAATCACCATTAGCTTAAGGTCAGCCTGAAATATGTACAGAGACCCTATCTCACAAAATGAAACAAAAAAAAAACAGTGCTTTCTTTCAAGTCTTTGATAAAATAGTGATAAATCAGAATGTTGGTTCACTTCATTAGGAATCATTTAAAATTTTTCTGATTAGTTAGCACTCCTTCAGGTTTATTTGTGTAAGAAATAGCCTCAATTGTGTTTCTATATGTTCTATATGTTCTCATTTTTATTTCATGAAACTGCTTACCAATTGCTTTGTTAAAATCCCAGGTATACATACACAAGGCTCTGTATTTGATCCCAACACTAAAAGAAAAAAAGAAAAAAATCCCAGGTATACCATGGTTCCAAAAAGAGAATGCGTTTGTCCATCATGCTTTTTCTATAAACTCATGCTTACTTAGTGGTTACTTTTTCTCCCTAATTGTTTAAAAGCATATTCTTCAGACATTTCCTTTAGAATCCTGCTTAGGATTAGTACTAGGATCCTTGACTTATGGTTTGTAGATTCTAGTATTTTTTCTTATTATAAAAGTAAAATGTTTTACTTATCACCAGTTTTCTCTCAAGTTGCTGGGTTTTACATGAACTCTCAGATTTTGCCAGTAGCTTAAGGGTTAACCTGTAAGTTTCATCAAAACCTTGGAATGTAATTTGTTCAGCCTACAAGTGGTGGATTTAGAGAAGTCAGGTGTTCTCTTATAATCTTTACCTTCAGTTCCCTCTTACAATGTTTGTTTTGTACTTTTTATTTTGAATATGATTCTTGTTAGTAGGAAAGAAAGAAATGGGTTATTCATTAATCACTGCATCATGAATCCCAGTAAGGGACATTTCTTTCCTTGTTTTTTTCCAAGACTTCATCCTTTTTGGCAATTATGATATCGATTGTATACTATATACTTCATCCTTTTAAAATATACAATAAATTTTAGTGTATTCACAGAGTTGAACAACCATCACTGTCAAGTTTTAGAAATTTCTGTTGGTAATCATTCCTTTTTCTTCTCAAATTAACCTCCCAGCTCCAGGAAACCACTAACCCTTTTTCTAGCTGTATAGACCTGCCTATTTTCAGATTTCTTCTGAATGGTATCATATGATATGTGGTCTTTTGTGACTGACTTCTAACACTTAGCATGTGTTCAAGGTTCATTAGTGTTGTAACATGCATGTACTTTCTCCTTTTTGTTGCTAATTGTATGAACATATTACATTTTATTTATCAGCTCATTAGTTGATAGACATTTCTATTTTTTGCCTCTTATGAATAATTGCTGCTATCTATGAACAATAGCATCCAGCATTTTAGGTGGACATGTGTGTTTGTTTCTCTTAATTATATATCTAAGTAAAGATGGGTATATACCTAAGAATTGAGTCATATGGAGTCTGTATTGCCAAGGTTGCTACACCATTTTACATTCTATTAGCAGTGTTGGGGTTGTACTTTTCTACATCATCACTTACTGTAGCCTTACATTCTTGATTATAGCCATCAAACTGGGAATAAAATGGTATCTTATTGTGATTTGATTTATATTCCTTGATGTTTAGTGATGTTGGCATTCTTTCACATACTTTGTGGTTATTGTATATATTTTTGGGAAGTTTCCATTTAAAAGCTTCAGCCAGGAGAGGTGGTGCACACTTGTAATCCCAACAGTCAGGAGGGTGAAGCAGGAGGATCACTGTTAGTTTGAGGCCAGTCTGGGATACAACAGTGACTTCAAGGTCAGCCTACACTACATAGTGATATGCTGTCTCAAAAACAAAACAAACAAAAATTGCTGGGTAAGGTGATGTACACCTGTAATCCCAGCACTCAGGAGGCTGAGGAGGGAGGATCATTGTAAATTTGAGACCAGAATGGCTACAAAGTGAGCTCAAGGCCAGCCTGAATTGTCTTTTTGACCCTGTGTCAAAAAGACAAACAACAACAAGAAAAACTTCACCCAGATTTTAATTGGGTTATTCCTTGTTATAAAAATTCTTTAGTTTACATACATAAACTATATATAGTCTTCATCAGATATGCAGCTTGCAAATATTTTAACACTTCTTGTGAGTTGTCTTTGTTGTCTTTTCACTTTCTTAGTACTTTCCAGCTATATTATTAATCTTCTTTAAGTATTACTTTAGATACCCTTTCTCTAAGCAAAAAATATTTTTTCTTTTTTATTTTAAAGAGAAAAAACCACAAAATTTCAAAACACAATAATTAGGGGTAACAATGGTATATACATTCCATATTGTTATCTTCAAATCAGTTACTCAGAATGCAAGATATCTGCATTTAATTGTCTGAACAATACTAGCACAAACCTTTTCTTCAGTGAACTCAGATAAATCAGTAGTATAACTTTCTTAACTATCTTTTATATAGTTTCTTTAAGCTTCTCATGCTAGTGAGACAATACAATGTTTACACATGTGTCTGATTTATTTCACATATGAAATGGTGTCAAGTTGCATCCATTTACCTATAAAAGTCTCCAGTTTATCCTTTCTTATGGCTGAGTAGTACTCCACTGTATAAAAATACCACATCTTTTTTTATCCATTCCTCAATGGATGGGCATTTAGGTTGTTTCCAAGATCTAGCTATTACAAATTGTGCTGCTATAAACATGGGTACACAAATATTGCTATGGTATGATGCTTTTAATTCTTCTGGGAAGATTCCCAGAAGGGGAATTGTGTGGTTAAATGGGACCTCTAATCCTAGTTTTTTGAGGAATTTTGAGGAATTTCCACACTGATGTCCACAGTGGTTGCATCAGACTACACTCTCATTAACAGTGGAGGAGAGTTCTTTTCTTCCCCACAGCCCTTCCAGCATCTGCTATTGGTTATTTCTTGATAATGCCATTGTTTTCAGGGTGAGATGGAATCTCAGCATTGTTTTGATTTGCATGTCTTGAATGACCAGTGATGTTGAATTTTTTTTTTTGTACTGGGGATCGAATTCACGACTTCGTGTTTGCCAAGCAGGTGCTTATGCCACTGAGCTAAACCCCCAGCTCCCCCCTCCTTTTTTTTGGTACCAGGGATCAAATGCATGACCTTGTGCTTGCCGGGCAAGCGCTTATGCCACTGAGCTAAATCCCCAGCCCCAAACATTTTTTCATATATTTATTTGCTGTTTACATTTCTTCATCTGAGAAGTGTGTATTCATCTCAGATGCCCATGTTTGGGTTGGGTCTTTACATCTGGGAGGACTGATTTTTTTTTTTTTTTAGTTCTTTGTATGTTCTCGATACTAATTCTCTGTGTGAGGGACAGGTGGCAAACATTTTCTCCCACATTGTGGGTTGTGTCTTCACTGTGTTTGTGGTTTCTCTTACTGTGCAAAAGCTTTTCAATAAGATGAGATCCCAGTTGATTCTTTGTGATAGTTCCTGTGCAGTCAAGGTTTTGTTCATGAAGTGTTTGCGTGCACCAGTGTCTTCAAGGGATTTACCTACTCTATTTTCCAGCAGATTTAATGTTTCTGTTTTAATATTTAGATCTTTGATCCATTCTGAAATTAGTTCAGTGCATGGTGAAAGATATGGGTCCAACTTTAATCTTCAACATCTGCAGAGCCAGTTTTTCCAGCACCATTTATTAAAGAGGCTATCTTTCTAGCAAAAATATTTTAATATGTATCTTTCTTTTCTTTTTTGGTACTGGGGATCAAATTCACGACCTTGCACTTGCCAGGCAGGCACTTATGCCACTGAACTAAATCCCCGGCACTACATGTCTTTCTTGACTTTGTATCAGTTTGAGTAATGTTATAATGTTAGCCTATGGTAGAAGGTATATGATAACGTATTTGCATTAGTTTTAATTGATATGTAATATATAATACCCATTACATTAAGTGAGAACTGGTTTGAACTTGGTAAGGAGCTTTTTTTTTTTTGTCTTTTTTTTTGTCTTTTTGAGACAGTGTCTCACTATGCAGTTCAGGCTGGCCTTGAGCTCATTTGTAACCCAGGCTGGTCTTGAGCTTGCACTGATCTTCCTGTCTCAGCCTCCTGAGTGCTAGGATTACAGGAATGTGCCACCATGCCTGGCTGTGTTTTGTTTTTTGAGACAATGTCTTGATATGTAGTTCAGGTTGGCCTTGAACTCACTGCAATCTTCCTACTTCAGCTTCTTGAGTGCTGGGATTGCAGGTGTGGTCCCAGCCTGGAGCTCTTTACTTAAAAAAAAAAAAAAAAGGAAAACTGGAAAAATAAATATCCCATACTTTGTTTGCTGAGTTAGTCCTTGTAGAAAAAGAAAGATGGCAAGATTATATTTCCAAAGATACTCAAATGAGAAAAGTGCTAAATATATAGAAAGTGGGGGCTGGGAATTTAGCTCAGCGGCATAATTGCCTGCCTGGCAAGTGCTAGGTCCTGAGTTTGAACCCCAGTACAAAAAAAAAAAAAAAAAGTGGGGGATTAATTTAGAGAAAAGTTTAAAAGTAAACCATCAAATTTGAAAGTAAATCATCAAAGGTGACAAGACATTTTAAAAAGATGCCAAAGAGAAAAGTTCTCCAAGGTGGATTATGTTATCAGGAGCAATGAATGGCATGGCTGTTTTCTGAACAATCCGAGGTTTGTTCTTGACTAAGACAAGAGTCTTTGTTTGAAAGCATTTTCTTATCACTTAGTGAGGCGTTTCCTAGTTTCCTCACACTTATTAGATAGAGATGTAACTGGTGACCTCAAAACATTCTTTGCAACCTTTTTTTTTTTTTTTTTGCGGTACCGGGGATCACACTCATGACCTTGCACTTGCCAGGCAGGCACTTATGCCGCTGAGCTACATCCCTGGCCCACTTTGCAAACTTTTGCTGAAGATGTTTCTGATCCAGAAATCTAGTATCTTTTAGCTATTAATTTATTCAAAAGTTATTAAAACTTTCTGTTTAACAGTGTCTAATCAGTCTGATCTTTCACTCTAGACTATGATCTTAGTTTGATATAAATATCATATGTTTAAATTACTGACCATGCAAATTATCTAATTTATATTAAATATTTGGGGACTGGTGTTTTAGTTCAGTGGTATAGCACCTGCTTAGCATTTTTGAAGCTCTGATTTCAAAGCCCAGTGCATCCTCCCCTCAAAAAGCAAAGAAAAGAAAAGAAAAAAATAGTTGCAAAATATATGAAAGTATGGTTAGATTATGATGAATGATTTAAAGTGAGTATCCTTCCTTCTGCTCTCCCTTTCCCCAGCTTTTTGTTTGAATTCAAGTAATAAATGCTGTTGAGATGCTACTCCATGTATATTATTCCTGTTATTCAAGTTGTTTGAGTTTTTCTAACTTTTATTTTTCCTTTTTGGTTTTTTGAGACAGATTTACCATGTAGTTCAAGTTGGTCTTGAACTCACTATATAGACCAGGGTGGCTACATATTTACAGCAATCCTTTTGCCTCAGCCTCTCCAGTGCTGGTTACAGGCCTGTGCCACTCGTGGCTCAGATTGTTTGAGCTTTTGATTCACAAATTTGCATGTCATCCTTGTTGTGCAGGGACCATGCTAATCTTCTCTGTATCGTTCCATTTTTAGTATATCTTCTGCTGAAGCAAGCACTAATTGACTGAGTTTTGGGGATTGAAGCCATTTTTCTTATTTTTATTATAAGCTCCTGGAAAGTCGAATCTGTATCTTATCTTTATAACTTCCATAACACACTGCCTGGCCAACATTGATATTTAAGCATAAGTGTATTAAATGAATAGTGTAATTTAATAATTTCAGGCGAGAATTTTGGATTAGGAATATTTATTAAGACGTTAGTATTCTTTCTGTTTCTGGGCAGTCAGCCTGGCTTTTTCCTCCACTTGTCATCTCCTTCCTTGCCCTCAAGGTACTTGGCAGAATTAGGTAGGAGGAGTTCAGCGGGGATAGGGGTGGAGTTACCTATTCACTGCTTGTTTAGAAACTGACTGAGAAGGAGCTGAGCTGCTCACTGCTAGCTGGAACTGAAGGCCCCATGGCCTTCCCACTGGAGATTAGCCTTCTGGAGGACAAGTGGGACTTGGTAAGCTGGCCATCTCTTCTTTATCACACTCCTTTTCTTCTTCTTTGTTCTACATTTTTTACTTGTGGTATCTCTCATCATACTACTACCTTTTCTTCTTTCTGTTGTGTCATTTGCTGTTCCCATTATTTTCTGGCTGTCAGTCAACTTTATTTAGTATTTGTCTCTCTTATTACCCATTCTTTCTATGTATCTTTCTATGTATCTGTATTCTCTCTCAAAATTCAACTTTCCTACCTCTTCTCCTTTATTCTGCCTTTTTTGTTTTTTCCTTTTTTTGTTTTATTTTTTTTCATCCACTTATTTTCTATCTACCTCCATATTTATTTTACTGTTTTCCAGAGAAATAGTAATAAGTGAAGGAAAAGGGAGCCATCCTGCCTTTCCAGAGACTTTTTCACTCTTTTCAGATACTCTTTGGCCTTTTCACTCTTTTCAGACCTGTAATATGTTTTGATTAGACTTTGAAGGAGAATTTGTGCTGAAGGGATGGTTAATAAATAGTGAAGTTGGAGTTGGGTTAAATATTAAATGGAAAAGGTTTAATTTTTCTCCTCTTTCTTAGTTTTTTTCTGCAATTCAGTGGATACAGTTCATCATGGCTACTCTGAGGTATGTTTATTTAATGTTGTTTAATATGACTGTCTTAAGCGATATAAGCAAAACTGGAGAATTCTGCAGTTTCTATATTCCCCCCAGGGATTTGATACTATTCTTTAGTTAGAGAGAAATGATATTCTTTACTGTGTTGATGCTTTCTAATAAAATGTAATGACATCAGCAACAGAAGTAAAAACTGATTGAGGGATAACAACTGAAGTCAGTGGATAACCTGGTCAGCATGATTGATTGCAGTATCAGCAGAAAATCCCCCTTCATCAGCACATATATTAAAAGTGGAATTATATAGAGAAGATTGGCAAGGATAACATGTAAATTCATGAAATATTTCTCCTTGGTTTTTTTTTGTTTTTTTTTTTTTGAGACAGGGTCTTGTTTTGTAGGCAAGGTGGCCTTGAACGCACTATGTAGCTCAGGCTGGCCTCAAAATTGCTGTGATCCTCCTACCTCAGCCTCCCAAGTACTGGGATTAAAGGTGTGCGCCATCATGTCCAGCTAGTCTGTATGTTTTTAAATGCTTAGTTTATTTACATCAGTTATGTCAATAAAACTGTAACAAAAATCAATAACAAAAATGAAAGATTCTTGTCTTATTTTAATGATTGCTGTTTGTCAGTGTTATAGGTTCAAGTTCACTTATTACCTATGCTGCATTCCAGAATATACAGAAATCTCCAGAGGTGAGCAGTGTCTCTTTGTGTTGAATCTGAAGTTTTAGTGTCTTAGCCATTGAAATAAATATGTGTATCTATAAATGGTGAATATTTCTATAAATTGCTTATAAATTCCTCACTATATAAGACTCCTATATCTTAGGCATCATCAATAGGGCTTTGGTTTTTTTCCCCTTTTTATTTATTTATTGGTACCAGGGATTGAACTCACAACTTTGTGCTTGCCAGGCAGGCACTTGCACTACTGAGCTAAACCTCCAGCCCCTTCCCCTTTACTGTAAATTTTTTTCTTTAGTATTAGGCATTGAGGCTGGGGTCTTTGCACTGAGCCATATGTCTCCCCATTTTTAATTTTTAATTTTGAGACAGGGTCTCACTGAGTTGCTGATTTTTCCAGGCTGAGCTCAAATTTGGGATCCTCATGCCTCAACCTCCCAGGGTGCTGAGAATACAGGTGTGTATCTCCATGCCTGGCTAAGCTCCCTTTTCTAGGCAATTGTTTAACTATAACTTTCAATTCTTAGAGATACCTATTGAATGTGGATTTCTTTGGTATGCATTGGTAATTAAGGAAACAGCGTTGTGTGAAGCCTAGAGTCACTTTAAATGTGGTAACATTCTACCTATCAGTGAATCTTCTGATTTGTAAACCTTAGTAAAATTGCTCATGGGGCTGGGAGACAGTTCAAAGATTTTAATATATGAAAGATATTTGTTTTGCTGCTCTTTCCTTTTAGACAATTAAAATTTAATATTGAGCAAAACATGTTTTTGGTAAAACAGTTCACGTAAAAAGTTAAAGCCATCCTGATTTATAGACTATTACATAATGATATATATGCTGGCTAAGTAAAGATTTTAAGAGACATATGACAGTTGTTCCTCTAACCAAGCCAAGTGACACAAACTTTGGCAAAATGTAATTCAGAGTATGTATGGAAGAGCTTTTCTATATGGAAAATTTCACTGGGATTTTTTTTTTTTTGTACTCTTTGAAGTACTGGGGATTAAACCTAGGGACTTGGCAAACACTAGACAAGTACTATACCACCCTGATCCTTTTAAATTTTTTTTTTAATTTTGAGACGAAGGGCTGGGGATTTAACTCAGTGGCGTAAGCACCTGCCTGGCAAGCGCATGGTTGTGAGTTCGATTCCCAGTACAAAAAAAAAAAAAAGACAACACTTTACTGCTTGGCAAATATGAGGTTGTGAGTTTGATCCCCGGTACAAAAAAAAAAAATTGACTTGGTCTTGAGAACTTTTTGCCTTAGCCTTCCAAATAGCTGGCATTATAGATATGCTCTACTGTACCAAGAACTGTTAGGCTTTATTGGATTCCATAATAAAAATAGCTTCTGTTAACGGAATACTGTTACAGTTTAAATATAAAATGCACTCTAAAATCTTATGTGTTTGGAAGGTGATTGGGTCAGGTGGATGCTACAGTCATGAGAGGGTTCATCCACTGATGTGTTCAGTAGCTAACTGTGCTGTTAGGAAGTAGGGCCTCACTGGTGGTGGGTCGTTGTGGGTATAAATGGGGTTTTATTTCCCTATCCAACTGGTCTCTTCTCCCTCTGTTTCTTGACTGCTATGGGATGAGTAGCTGTCCACTGCTCAGGCCCTTCCCTTACGCTGTTTCTCCCTTAGAGCCAGCAAACAATGAATTCAAACCTTACGCCAAAATAAACCTCTTCCCCTTTAAATTGCAAGTGTTGTGTATTTTGTCTCCATGACAAGGAAAGCGACTGAGACACTATGTTCCAGCAGTCTTGTATATTTGTATACTTCATCTCATTGTACCTCCTGACTCTCCTATCAGAAGGATATTAGGCCTATTTCACAGGTGAAGAAATTGAGAAATTGAAGCTCAAAGTCAGGAAATGAGTTATTCAAGTTACATAGTAACTAGCAGAGCAGGAATTTTCAAATGTCCACACCAGTTTTTTGTTTTTGTTTTTTTCCCAGTCCTGGGGAATGAACTCAGGCTTTTACATTGAACTATATCCCCAGCCATTTTTTTAGTTTATTTTAGGCTGTCTCTAAGTCATTAGACTGGACTTGAACTTGTGATTCTCCTTACAGAGTACTAGAATTATACCACCTGGAAAATAATAGAACATAGCTGACCTGGAAAAACCAAAATTTTTCCTAGGCCAAAAAAGTAAAATGTGTAGGAACAACTTAATTAAGAGATGCTAAGATCCTTAGGTTCTGGCAATGTGAATTATGTGAGAAATGAAGCCACAGAAATTAAAGGTCCTATTCTAAGCCAAACTAGACCCTGTATCTTTATAAAGCCCTAACATGTCATGTTACCTTAGAGCATGTCACCACTGGAACCACCATATCCTGCTCAAAAGTCCATAATTGTAACTTTAGTTCTTTATTATTATTTATTTATTTATTTTGGTACCGGGGATCAAACTCATGACCTCGTGCTTGCAAGGCAGGCGCTTAAGCCACTGAGCTAAATCCCAGGCCCAACTTTAGTCCTTTAAAGAAACATGTTTGCATTTACTGTGTTCTCAGTACATGTGCTCAGTGCTTTAAATATATTTTTCAGCCAGGCATGATGGCATATGCCTGTAATTCCAGCAATCAGGAGGCTGAGGCAGGAAGATTGACACAAGCTGGAGGCAAGTCTTGGCTACATAATGAGTTCAAGGCCTGCCTAAAGTAGTACATAGCAAGGTCCTGTCTCATAAAACCAAAAAAAAAAAAATTTTTTTTTTTTTTTACTTAATCCTGAAAACTCAGAAAGGAAGATTGGGAGCATAGTTCAGTGGTAGCGCATGTAGTTAGCATGCACAAGGCTCTAAACTCAGTCCTTAGCACCAACATTCAACAGCAGCAATAGTAACTTTTTTATGGATACTAGTCAACTATTGTAGACAAGAAATGGAAGTTAGTAATATTGAAAGACTTTCCTGAGGGTATATACTGTAGCTAGGAACAGTTAGATTTGGAATTTGAATGCAGACTTACTAAGCTGAAAAATGTTGCCCCATGTACACTTTTAAGGGACCTTTTAAAATTTTTTTGTACTGGGAATTAAACTCAGGATCTTGTACTTGAGAGGCAGGTGCTTATGCTGCTGAGCTATATCCCTGGCCCCCATGTACACTTTTAAAACCACTGACATACTGCCTAATGAAAGAGAATTCTAAAGTTTCAGAATTAGAGTATAACTGTAAGTCAAACTAGAAAGTAATCAATACAGTGTCAGGCCTGTTCTTTTATTTATTTATTTATTTAGTCTTTTTTGAGACAGGGTCTCAATATGCAATTCAGGCTGGCCTTGAGCTCATTTTGTAGCCCAGGCCGGTCTCGAACTCTCAGTGATCCTCCTGCCTCAGCCTCCTGAGTGCTGGGTTATGGGCGTGAGCTACCATGCAGGGCAGGCCTGTTCTTTTAGCTGGCTGGGAGAGGAGGATCTCTTGAGCCCTTAAGTTTGAGGCTAGACTAGGGAACATAGTGAGACCACATTTTGTTTTTTTGGTTTTTTTAAAAGTCTTGATAGTAAATTGCCCTTGTCTGTCAAGTAATTTTAGGCCAAATGTTCCTCTGAGTAAGATTTCTCTAATGTTTCTTTCCTTTGCTGGAGTTTGAGTTTCAATGTGACTAATTTAGTAAAGCATGAGTACACAGTGGAGAAAACTAGGCTTCATTTCTGAAGTATAGTTTCTCAACCTCAGCACTATTGACTTTTTGGGCTAGATAACTGCTTGGTTTTGAGTGCTTCCATGTGCATTAGGTTGTTTAGCAGAACTTACTTTCTAAATATTAATAGCACACCTTCCCTTTTTCAGTTGTAGCAACACAAAATGTCTTTAGACATTGTCAAATATTCCTTGGGATGGGGAGAGCTCACTCCTGCTTGCTCTGAGGTGACATGCTCTAAGGTAACATGACATGTTAGGGCTTTATAAAGATATAGGGTCTAGTTTGGCTTAGAATAGGACCTTTAATTTCTGTGGCTTCATTTCTCACATAATTCACATTGCCAGAACCTAAGGATCTTAGCATCTCTTAATTAAGTTGTTCCTACACATTTTACTTTTTTGGCCTAGGAAAAATTTTGGTTCTTCCAGGTCAGCTATGTTCTATTATTTTCCTTTAATTCATCAGAGAACATTTTTTTTTGAGACAGGGTTTCACTGTGCAGCCCAAGATGCCCTCAAACTCACAGTGATCCTCCTGCCTCAGCTTCCCAAGTTCTGGGGTTACAGGCCTGTACCACCATGCCCAGCTCTCAAAGAACATTTTTAACAGCAAAAACTTATGGAAAATAATATGAAACAAATAAAAATGGTCTATTGAATTAAAATACTGTATATGTGAGAGACTGAAACTGAAAATTGGTGACAAGCCTGAGCTACATGGTGAGTTCAAGGCCAGCCTGAACTACATAGCAAGACTCTGCCTCAAAAAATTAAACAGAACAAAAACAGAATAATAATAATGGTATTAAATTGGATAGTAATTTGGTTTTACTTTAATAGAAGTATTGAGAATCAGTATTTTAGAAGAATATCAGTGTAAATTATAGGTCTCTCGCCTCATGAGGCCAGACCTGGTCCTGGAAGTTCCCTAGGAAAAACTTTTCACACTTGTATTTTTTTCTTCCCACTCTCCTGTTCAGTACTTTAAAGACAAGTATACTTGTATATGTGTCTTTAGAGAGTTTTCATTCATGTTTAAGACCATGTTTTGTACCTTTTTTGTTTTGTTTTTTGAGATAGGATCTCTATAGTTCAGATTGACCTCACTGTATAATCCAGGCTGACCTCAAACTCATAATCTTCCTGCCTCAGCTTCCTGACTGCTGGGATTACAGGTATACGCCACCATGCCCAACATGTCTTATGCTTTTTTGAGTTTTCCTTATTACCAATGACTGTGCTGATTTTATAGTTTCCTTAGTAAAATAAGTTATACATATTTTTTCCTTCAATGCTGTATCTTGTTATACAAAAGAAGGTGAAATCTTTCTTGATTTAAATAATGGGTACTAGTTAACTTTGCTGTTTACTTGATATATTGTATCTCCTTTTATGATAACTCATGGTGTTTTGCCATGAATGCAGGCAAATAAACTCCTTTTTATCTTCCTTCCCTACTAAAAACCTCAGATATGTGTTAATGGCCAACATCTCCCCAGGAATATGTCTTAAATAAATCTGCCTTGCTTCTCCAGGGTTTATTTCATATTCAACCTTAATTTTTTTTTATCTGTTAATGGTTATAAACTTGTGCTAGACTTAGGCCAGTAGAATCTCTGTGCCATGTGACTGCAATTTTTTTTTAGCATAGGTCTCACTATATAGTTCAGACTGATTTTTTTTTTGGTATCAGAAACCAAAAGTCATGACTTGCACTTGCCAAGCAGGCGCTTAAGCCACTGAGCTAAATCCCTGACCCTGTTCAGACTGAATTTGAATTCACTGTATAGTCTAGAATGGCCTTACATTTGAGACACTCCTCCAACCTCAGCCTCCTGAGTGCTAGGATTACAGGCATGTGCCACCATACCTGGCTGGCTGCAATTTTAACAGGCTTACCATAGTGTATATATGGTAATTATTATATGCTTGCTTGCTTCTTTCTCTCTCTCTCAAACTTCCTTCCTTCCTTCCTTCCTTCCTTCCTTCCTTCCTTCCTTCCTTCCTTTCTTCCTTTCTTCCTTTCTTCCTTCCTTATTATCAGCTGTCACTATGCTGCCCAGATTTGTGCTGAATTTGAGATCCTCTTACTGCAGCCTCCCTAGTACCTGGGATTTCAGGCATGTGCTGCCACACCCAGATTATTTGTATTTTAAAATGCATATTGTACATTATTTCAGTTGTTTATATTTCTGTAAGCCAAGGCAATTTGACCATCTAAACCTGTTAACAAGTTCTCAGCATTTTAACTTTCCTTTTATTTGAAAGAAAGATAATAGAAAAATCCTCTTTTATACAGGTGGGGAGATTTGTTCTAGGTTGTGTCTAATGAGGACTGGAAAAATTTTTAACATATTTTTTATTGTGAGACCTAGATATGTTACTACAGTACATGAAACATGTTTAAACAATGATTAGGAACAATTAAGAAATAGAACAGTAACTGTACCTCAAGACATAAATTTCCCCCTCCCCTCCCCTCCCCTTCCCTCCTCTTCCCTCCCTTCCTCTTTTTTCTAAATTCTTTTCAAAATTGGGAATTGAACCTAAGGCCTTTGCACTAAGCTACATCTCCCGCCCTTTTGTAATTTTATTTTATTTTTTATTTTAAGAGTAGGAAGAATTTACTGAGAGAAAGAAAAGCTATTTTAGAGAGACAGGAGTCCTCAGTGAGTGGCCAGGAATCCTGCTTCTCAAGCGAGTTTTTTAGAGTAAAACCATGAGGTGATGTAAACCCAGCACTTGGGAGACTGGAGGCAGGAGGATTGTTAGGAGTTTGAGGCCAAAATGGGCTACGAAGTGAGTTGGAGGCCAGCCTGAACTCCATAGTGAGACTGTGTCTCAAAAAGACAAACAAACAAAAACCATGTGGCAAGATGGGACTATGGTGGGACAGAACTATAATCAATCAATAAGATAGTAAGTATAGTTGCTTAGATACTGATCCAATTGGAAAAATTTGAAGCATAAAATTTGGATTGCCTAGGTGAGTCACAATTCAGAATCTATGAAACAAAAGCAAACTCTTAACCTCCATCCAGTTATCTCAGTGGAAGACCTCCAAATGATGTAGGGCATATAATATAGGACCTTCAAATAAGGGAAACTGGCTAGATGTCCAAAATGTTGATTTCTGTCTTGTTTTGTTTTGTTTTGTTTTGAGACAGAGCCTCATTGTAGTTCAGGCTGGCCTTGAACTCACTATGTAGTCAAGGCTGGCCTCAAATTCACAGCCATCCCCCTGCCTCAGCCTCCTGAGTTCTGAGATTGCAGGCACACAACACCATACTTGACTATGGTGTCTTTCTAAAGACATTTTTTCTTAATTTTTATGTTGTTGAAATTTTAAATTATTTCTTCTGGAGCATTTGTGTTTTGTTTAAGAATACTTTTGTCTAACCAGAAGTTGGAAACATTTTCCTATAATACTTTAAAATTTTTTAGGTTTTGCCTTTCATGTATAAATCTTTCAATTATCTGGAGCTTATTTTTTGAGTATAGCATGAGTGGGGATGAATTTCATTTTTTCCCAGGTAGACAGCCAGTTATTCTGATTTCATATTTTGAAAAGACTACCCTTTTCCCAATGATTGAAAAAGCCACCTTTATCATGTATCAAAGGTCCATATGTATGATTGGGTTTGGTTTTGGCTCTGCTCCATTATATTTACTTGTCTGTTCCTGTGCTATACCGTGGTACTATGTCTGTACTCTAGCTTTATATGAAGTCTTGAGCTGTGATAGGGCACATTACCTTCCTTTTTTTTTCAAGAGTGTCTTATCTTAATATTTTGTATTTCTGCATCAGATTTAGAGTTAGCTTATAAAATTCTATAGAAAAGTCAATTGAAATTTAATGGAGGTTGTATTTAATGTATAGATCAATTTAAGGAGAACTGACATTTTTATAACATTGCATCTTTCAATTCATGAATTTGACATATTTCTTGAAATCTTCTTTAATATCGCTCAATAAACAATTTTTTTCAGAAGGACCAAAATTATATATATATATATATATATATATATATATATATATATATATATAATATGGTCCTGAGTTTTTTCCAGAAGGATCAAAATTTTATATATATATATATATATATATATTTATTCCTGAGCTTGCCAAGCACGTACTGTGCCCAAAATTATTTTTAAATTATTTTTAAATAAGCAGGAATGGGTAATCCACAAGGAGAGGGATGCTAAGTAAGAGGGTAAACTTCATCAATGTGGTCAGAAGTTCTGAACTACATTCCTAAACAGCTGATGATCTCATTTTCTAATTTTAGAAGATACTGGCTATACTATTAGAAAAGTCTCAATTTTTCACTTGTGTTGTGTCTCCATCACAGTATTTTTAACTTTTTCATCCTTTCTTTGATGTTTATCTGAGAAAGGAGTGTCCCTCTGAGTAAGAAGTTCCAGTATTAATCCATTCATGAGTACTCTGATTCCAGGACAGTTGAGATTGTTGTGATTGCAGATTCCTTTCTATCTGGAGTTTTCATTTACATTCCTCACAGCCAATAACAGAGATTTTGGCAAAATGACACCTAGTTTCCTATTTAAAACATGAACTGTAAAAATAATTGATTCTTAGAGCTGGCAGTGGTGATCATACCTGTAATCCAGCACTTGGGAGGCTGATGCAAAATGATTACTGTTTCAGGCCAGGCTGGACTACATAGTAAAACCCTGTCTCAAAAAAAAAAAAAAAAAAAAAAAAAGAAGGATTCTTATGTTCTCTCAGCTATCTCACTTAACAGAATTTTATGGCTTTTGATAGATTAAGCCACTCTTTTATCTGAGCTTCTCTGACCTGCTCCTGGGAATTTGCTGGCTCACTGAGGCACTTCTATATGGAACTTCAACAGCCTATAAAGATGTTATCTGCTATAACCTGCAAGCAGTTGGGCAGGTAAGTGATACTACACTGACTGCCTTGTAAGGAAGCCATGCTCAGGTCTAAAAAGGAAGCAAATATCCATCCTAGGACATGGAGACCTATCTGTTTATTATAGTCCTATAATACATGCAAGCAATAGCTTTCATCACTTTTCATATTACAAATATTTATTATAAAAAATTTGGAAAATTCAGAGAAGTACAGATAATTAAAAATCATTCAGATATATTCACTCTTTAATATATATAATATTAATATGTTAATGTATAATATAATATAATATAATATAATATAGTATATATGATCAGTGATAGCAAACCTTTTAGAGATGAGTGCTCAAACTCTGGGTTTTTGTAAATCAAAACCCACTTATTGATCACAAAGTGCCAATACTATAAGTAAACCTAAATACTGAGGCTTTTATTATGTAACATATTTTGACCATATTTCTGTGTAATGAAATATTTTTCTACATCTTTTGAAATGGTTGCATATTTTATAGGACTACAATAAACACTGGGTTTTCGCAGTTTCATCAGTATATAATGTTTCTTCTAAATTTCTGAGATTGGCCAGGTGAGGTGGCTAGCTATCATGACTGCATAGTAAAACCCTGACTCAAAAAGAAAAAAAAAAATTCTGAGATTTACAGATGAAAAAAAGTAGAGGTTAAAATAAAGTGTTTGCTTGTTGAGGGATATTTTTCTGGAAATTTTTATTAGAGAGGAAATTTCTTTCAGTTAATTAAGAAAGTAATACAAGTTGGTCATCTCTAATCTCAAATCTGAAATGTTCCAATATCTGAACTTTGTGGAAAATTCCATACTTTACCTGATGTGATAGCTTGAAATAAAAATGCAGGCACACTAAATTATACAGTTTTTGTATGAAATTATCTTTAGGCTATTATGTGAAATGTAAATGAATTTCATGTTTATATTTGTATGTGTTTCCAAATCTGAAAAAAAAAACCTCAAATCCTATACACTTTCAAGCATTTATTTTCTTTTTTTTTTTTTTCTTACTGAATACTAAGAGTGGGATGTCTTTAACTGGAATATTCTAATCCCTTTTGTTGTTACTTTTTTTTTTAATTGGTACCAGGGATCAAACTCAACACTGTGTGCTTGCAAGGCAGGCACTTATGCTGCTGAGCTAACTCCCCAACCCCTCCTTTTTGTTGTTAATGGGCAGCCACTACATTTGGCTCTTTATCCTGTTCTAGGAACTTTTGGAAATAATGTAATTTAAAGTTTGATATTGATTAAACTTTTTTTTTTTCCTACCGGAAATTGAACTCAGGACCTTGCACTTGCCAAGCAGGCACTGTGCTGTTGAGCTATATCCCTGGCCCTGATTTTAAAATTTTTGAAGTTATTATTACTTCAAATATTTCTTCTGTACCTTTCGCTTTTCTTTCTGGTAATCCTATTACATTTATGGGTATATTGTATTTTTTTCTTTTTCCTTTTTTCTTTTATTTTCATGTGTGTGTGTTTCTGCTGAGGACTGAACCCAGGACTTTGCACATGCTAAGCACAAACTCTTTCACTGAGCTACATCTCCAACCCTTTATATTTCAAGCTTTTGAAGTGGTTCCACAGTTAATGGATGTTCTGTTTTTTTTTCTCTCCTTTATTTGCATTTCAGCTTGAAAAATTTCTCTTTAATTACATTCAGGTTTACTCATGATCCAATCTATGAATGTGTCAATTTATTTGATGTAGCCATTCTTTATGTTATTATGTTTTCGATGTTTAGTATTTCTTTAATTTAGTATTTCCTTTTCTTTTTTAGTTTTCATTTTTACATTCTCTATTTGTTCTTATGTGTTGCCTTTTTTCCTTTAACATTAGAATTAGATCCTTTAAAATACTAATCATCATTTTAAATTCCCTAAATAATTCCAAATCTGATTTACATCTGAATCCAGTCTAAAGCTTGTTTTGTCTAATCAGATGGTGATCTTTTTCTTGCATTTAAGCATACCTTGTAATGTTTTGTTGAAAGCTGCATGTGATATACTGAATAGTAGGACCTGAATAAATTAGGTTTTTAATCCAAAGTTTCTTATTTATATGACTAGGGGCTGGGCTGAGTTTGTTTGTTTTTATGTTTTTTTTGCAGTACTGGAGATTGAACCCAGGGAGCATTGTGTTATATCCCAGCACTTTTTATTTTTTATTTTATGACCAGGGCCTCACTGAATTATCTAGGCTGGCCCTGAAGTTTTGGTCCTCCTGTCTCAACTTCCTGAGTAGCTCTGACAACAGGTGTACACACACCATAGGTTGTGTTAATGTATACTATACATTTCAGTGACAGGGGCCTCAGTTTTGTGTAGTTTATTGGATATTCCCCTGTCTTGTCATCTGTTCAGACTGGGGAGGTTCAGTTGAGATTTGGTTAGCCTGAAGAAGGGCTACAGAGTTGTGGAAATATCTGAACATATTATATTTTCTGCTGCTCAGCTTAGCTGCACACAGTCATGTGCCAGTCTTCAGGACCTTATCCTGCCAGTTCTCACAGCAGCTGTAGGCTACTTGGTTGCCCACCAGCCCTTGTGGTGGAGTACATTTGTACCAAAATACACAATAGTGGCCATATGCTTATTATAACAAACAAGCTTGGTTATATAAGCTATTTACACTGGCCAGCATCAACCTTGGCTATATCAGTTATTGACACTGAGGCTTACAGAGTACACCTGCTTTGAAATCTGGCTGCCAGAAATCACCCCCTACCCAGACTGAATCAAAGTGTAGCAGTCTTAGGCTTCATTTTTCCTTGCATGTCCCTGTGGGCTTAAGTGTTTTTTTCTTAGAATAGGTTGTTTTCAGCTCTCTCAGTTGTAATTATACTGAAATCTCCTTTGATGTGATGACAAGGTGTTGGGAAGGGGAAGCATTCTATAATTTTTTGATGAAACTGTAGTGTTTTTGTTTATTTTGTTTTATGTTTTGTAGGCTTCAGTTTCTGTGCTGTGATCTTTAGAAATATTTCTGTATTTTTTATTTCCTTGCATGATTCATGAAAGCTAGAAGGCTGGGCGCTGGATGTATGCCCTTTCCCTAGGTTGAGTGAGTCTGTGGTAGAGTTTCCACTAGAAGGCAAGTCACTTTTGTGGAATATATTCTGGGTGTATTTAAAAATGTTTCCTTTCCTAATCTTGGTATCACCCCAAATGCCTGTCAACCATGGAATAGATAAAAAAGATGTCTTTTTATACAATGGAATGTTACTCAGCTATAAAGATAAAATTGAGGCTTTTGTCGGTAAATGGATGCAACTTCAGACCATACTCATAGGTGAAATAAATCAGACTTGCATATGTAAATATTGTATTGTCTCTCTAATGTAAAATACCAAAATTGTATTGTGAAATACTATTTTGCAATACTATTTCGAATAGATATTGTGAGAGTGAAAGGGAAAGAAACTGCTCAAAAGGAAAGAACAACTAGGGTAGGGGAAAGGAGAAAAGAAAGAGGGGAAAAGATTATATATATTCAAATATATTCATATATATTCATATATATTCACACATATATACACAATATAGGTAACTATACTATTAGTATCTCTGTTTATTGAAAAGAACAATTTGTGCTTTCATTGTTCAATTGATCATTTTTTATGTCTATATCTTGTAATCTGAACAACTACTTTGGAGATAACAATATACAATTAACTGATGAGTATTTTTGGCCCTCAATCTGAAGTGGTGCAGAGAAAGTGAGAGTGATAAGAAGGAGATAAAGGAGGAGGCCTTTAATGTGGGCGTGGGAGAGCTTCACAGGGCAGGGGGTACAAAGGGTTTCAAATGAGAACAGAGAAGTGGGGCTACTTTTATCAGTTTTGGCTGGGGGAAGTGTTTGGGAGGTGGGTAAAATGACGTATTAACTGTTGATTTGAAGGAGCATCTGCCTGTGTAAAACAGAAGACAGGTTTACTGGGGGCTGGAGGTGGAGGCTTGGGTGGTGGAGAGGGCTCAGCGCACACACGCATAAGGGATCAGAACGTAGAAGTTGCTCTTTTTTTTTTTTTTTTTTAAGAAGTTACTCTT